>JAVJIF010011306.1:0-160165 GCA_038442645.1 Agave tequilana
ATTATAAATATAATTTCTGATGAATAATAACTTATTTAATATAGCATCTTGGAACATGGTGTAAAGGGCATTGACATGTACATTACTGAATAGAAGTCATTATAATTGACATAAATATGATGGGTGTATGTTACTGATTTATGTACATAATACATATGGGCGACATGTTTTAGTTAAGACATTTGTGTGAATTCCTATAAGAATACAAGGTAACAGGTAAATACTAGTTGAGAGTATCATTTCATATATGAAATGATGTGCATAATATATGAATCTATGAAATTAGATGTGCTGATATTGTGTGTATGTGTGTATACTATGTTATGGAGAAAGGGACCCGTATTGCACGGGCGGAATACGAAGACGGTGCTATATAAATATATCTGGAGGAGGGACCGGTACGGACACCGGAGGAGGGGGGGAGACGGGGTACACATCATATTCAGGAGGAAGGGACCCGTATTGCACGGGCGGAGTGCGAAGACGATACTACGATATACATATATGTGCAACTTTACAATGATTGAGAATGAATGGCTATGTGTGGTGTGTGTGTGTGTGTGTGTGTGTGTGTGTGTGTGTGTGACACTAAGGTATGTAGATGGTTTTGTATATGATAATTGAGACATCTGACATTGGTTATATGTGCACCTATCAGTATCAATTGAACAATAGCTGGAAGTAAATACACAATCAAATAGAAGCATGCTTTATCACATATTTCATGTACCACATATTCGTATTTCATGTATCATGTATACTATACATCGTTAATACCATGCTACAATTAAGAATGATTAACTCCGCTCACTGAGCGTCGAGCTCACCCCCCATAGCTTCATGTTTTCAGGACAAGTTAGAGATAAATAGCGGCTAAAGGCAAGAGTAAAGCACTGGAAGGATTCAAAACGTTCATTTTGTGGGCCTACCAAGCTTTATAATGGCTTATAATTGAGTATTTGTTATATGCATGTACATAAAGTTGATGTTATAGATTAGACTGAACAGTCCAATATGTATGATGGTTCGATGTTGTATATATGTAGACCTGTGTATAAGTTCAATATGGATATTATCTTGAGTTGGCTTGTATTAGACGGTGATACCGAGGAGAATATTCTCAAGTAAGGGTTTGATGTTTATCTTGAGTTGTATCCACATGATGAATTTGAGAAATTTATATGTAGGCGATGTCAAGTCGAAACTGTGATATAAAATGCGTGGGATATTGTATATAGATATATGATTGATGAAAATTTATAATTGTATGTATCAATGTATCAGAGTAGACTCCGTATTATAGAAAGAATGCTGCCGAAAGAATTTGATGAATTCAGAATGATTATAATATTATATGATTGATTAGCATAATTGGATTAGATTAAAGTTCACTCGATGATTAAAATTCGGGATCGTTACAGTTCGTATCAGAGCAAATATTTAGGAATGAGGAGTAGAGCTGAGATATAGGGCCTAGAAAAGTATAGGCGTAGGAATGTAATCTAGAATAATTATTTCTAAATCAAGATTGATTAGTAGAATTGATATTTAGTACATGTGCATTGTTTGAATGATTGTGTGATTGCATGTGGGTAGTTCTAAGGGGGTAGCCGGTTCTGACGTGTATGATTGATTTCGAGATGCGTGATATTGATTATTTTCTTACATTCGAATGAGGGTATACCCGCGTGCCTTGATTCGCATGTGTTCTTCTAGGGGTGCGGGCCCTCAGTATGAGTTGCCAGTGGTATGGGACACTGGAATAAGAAAATAATTAAAATATCAGGTAAGTCAGATTCAATCGGAGCTAAGGAACCTTATTAAGAATCTGGTTATAGAATACCAAAGTCTCAGATAAAAGAATGAAAGGGATATGTCATATTGAAAGGATTATGGATTTTGATACTCTCTGAAGAGCATCCTTATATAAGGATAATTGATATTGTGCGAATATGAAATGAAGAGGTTGATATTTTTTTAATGAGAATCTAAAGAGATAGAATCACGGGTATCCATAGCGTCTGATAAGACAATCGATGCATACTTATATATATATATACTTATATATATACTTATATATATACATACATATATACATACATATATATATATATATACATAGGGGATACTGTACCTCAGCCTGCAGGCTGAGATAGTTTCTCAGCCGGCGGGACGTGGCTGAATATATGCCACACATCGGCCGCAGTGTGTTGGCGCCAAAAAAAAAAAAAATCCGCCTAAACAATCGTGAAACAAATTGACCAAAATACCCTTTTTAATTCTAAACTGGAATAAAGTCATGAACAAATAAAATTTCAGTTGAATATATATACAGTTATAAAATTCGTAATTTTAATACATCAAAAAATATAATTAAAAAAAATTGGATCAATATAATGTAAAAATAAGCAGAAATCATTGAAAATTTAAAAAACATGCCATGGTCGCAGACTTAATACAATATAACAACTGCGACACAGTCGCAGTCACTAATCGCACTCATAGTATAACAAAACGTTTTTATGCGACCTAATACAATATAATTTCAATTTTATATGACAACTGCGACACAGTCGCAATCATTTGTCGCAGTCATTGTATAACAAAACTTCTTTATATAACGTCTGCGACCCTAGTCGCATTCTATCGTACAACAATGCGACCTCCTTCAGTACTGCGACCAAAGTCGCAATCTTCTTTCCTATGCCTTGTGTAAAAGATTTTTAATATGCGACTAGGGTGGATTAGCCATGCGACCCTGAGATCAATTCGCGTATATCAAATCTTATAAAAATTACTATATTAATTACACTGAATTAAATGAAGTAATAATATTCTTTCTACTGTGATACAACAACAGTCTAGAAAAAAGAGATGCACTAATGTTAATCTCGAGAAAGGAAAGATGTGCACCATACGTAATCTAAAGATATAGGCAAAACAATTCTATAAAAAGTTAATTTGTACTTCGGATTCTCCCACAATAAATCTTCAATTAAATATTTATTTTTTTTACCACTTCTTACCATACTAAACCATCACCTCTAACAATTATTATTACTATTCATGTTCTTCCACAAATATTCACCTTTATATAATGCTTGTTACTAATATATTATCTCATACCTAAAAACTATATTTTTGCTCTTCCTTTTCAATTTGATTTCAAAAACTTCCAAAAAAAAATTCATTCTTGAATCATGTCTTCCCCATCTTCTTCCTCTGAACACTTAGATTTCAACTTCATCGTTCCCCCCACCGGTCCTTTGTCTTCAGGATATTCTAGTGAATCTGATACCAGTCTGGACTTCACTCCTTTTGACTATCTCACTACATCAAATAATGTATTAAACTGATCCTCCTATTCATGATGATAATGAAGTTTTCATGTGGGTTAGTGAAGAAGACATTATTCCTCTGCCACTTGACGGAGACATGCTTGATGAAAGCATGTCCTCTGATGCTGTAGGCTCACTTCCTAGCAACGGGTCAGACGAAGAGCTTGATAGAGACGATCCATTCTGAGAGTTCATCGATGAAACAAAAAAAGATCAAAAACAGAAAGATGATGAGGAAATAAGTGATGAAGAGGAAGAGCAGAAGAATGAAGACGATGAATCTGCTTATGATGGGGATTAATGACGAGGATTAGGATTTCCTGATCTTCTGATATTCAATTATATTTTGTCTTCTTTTAAAAGCTTTTAATTCTATTTTTTTAAGGTCTCTTTCTCACTATATTAACTTATAAGCTCTTTTAATTACATATCCAAACTGCGACTGCTGCTCTTAAACACTGCGACCATAGTCGCAGTCCTACTACGGATGCAATTTATGGTCGCAGTTAATCATTTATCAGTTCCCAATGCGACTATGGTCGCAATAATGTACTGTTTTGGAGTTCAAAGTAATTTAAAGTTATAGTGTATTAACTTTTAAACTGTTTTGGATAACTGAACAGTCACCTAGAAAGTATACACAATTTTTGGGAAGAGGTAGAAAATAAGTTTGGGAGATATTCACGTGGTTTGAGAACTTAAATCCTTGGAATTCCAGGATTAAAAATATATAAAGGGTCATCAGCAAAGGATTACAAACATACTAAATTATTTTTGCTCAAACTCGTTACTCTCACTGTTCGGTCAATAGACTCAAAAAAATGTCTTCTCCACCGTCTTCACCGGAAAGAAGCCAATCATCTAATGATGATTGGATGTATAGTTCTGAAGATATGCCTCGCTACGGGTCAGAGGATGAGCTTGATACAGACGACCCGTTCTGAGAATTCATTGATGAACCAAAATAAAACATGAAGAGGAAGAAAGCGAAGAGGAGAATGTCGCTGAAGAGGAGGAAGAGACGGAAAGCGATACAGAAGACGAAAGCATGACTCTTGACGACGAATCTGATTACGATGGTGATGACGAGGATTAGAAGTTTAAAAAATTGCATTTTGTATTTTTTTAAATATATATAAATCTGTTTTCTAAAGTTAATTATGTGAATTACATTTTTTACTACTATGTCATGGTTGAAATGCTGTACAATTGTTACAAACCTTCATTTTAAATATTATACGCTAAACGAATATACTGCGACCATGGACGCAGTTAATAATTATATTACTTCACCCGTATAAATTTTTAAAATGAAAGTTTGCGACTTTGGTCGCAGTTGCAGGACGCAGACTTAATAAATAAACTGCGACCTTGGTCGCAGTTGCTGGTCTTTAGTCTTAATCAACAACACTGCTACCTTGGTCGTAGTTGCTAACCGTAGTCTTAATAAAATACAATGCGACCTTGGTCGCAGTTGCTGGTTTTTGGACTTAATAAAATACACTGCGACCTTGGTCGCATTCGCTGGTCTTTATTTTTAATCAACAACAACACTGCGACCTTGGTCGCAGTTGCTGGCCGCAGTCTTAAAAAAATAATCTGCGACCTTCGTCGCAGCTGCTGGTCTTTAGTCTTAATCAACAACAACACTGCGACGAGGTGACACGTCACCGCAGAAGTTTGTTAGTCGCAGTCTTTGGTCGCACTGTCGACCCTGGTCGCAGTTGTTTCTATTTGCAATGTAGTCTTATGCGACCTTGGTCGCAGTGTCGTCTCTGGTCCAAGTTGTTTTGTTTGCAATGCATGACTGCGACCAACGTCGTAGTTTATTAAAAAACAAATATAATTTTTATTTATGTCCAGGCATTTATCTCCAGGCATGTGAAAATGATACAAAACGCTCTCTTATACAATAAGATTGAGTGTTACAATACAGCAGTACAAAGAAGACTATACATCAAAACGCTCTCCAAGTGGCGGGATACGATCCTTCGTTGATGAACATCTCTTCCACCAGAAGGTTATCCAGTGAGCATGGAATTTCCTCGATGTCACTTCTGGGGTAAGAGAGGAGGTTTTGAGACCTCACAGGGTATGCTACCCACCATGACTTCTTCCCTTGTGGACGAAATTGCTCTCAAAAGAAAACAGTCTAATTATGGGCTGTTAAAGGGAGAGTGAGACCTCACAAGGTATGCTACCCACCACTATATCCACCACATCCCGCCGCCATACCCACTCTGACCATGCCATGCCAGCAAGCTTGACTGGTTCATCAAGTCCGAGGAGATCTTGGTGAGGGTTAAGTCCTCGTCAGGGATCATGACTTCTTCCCTTGTAAACGACGAGGACCATGACTTCTTCCCTTGTGGACGATGAGGTCTATGACTTCTTCCCTTGTGGACGAACATCGATCAAGTTCGTCCATAGGGTCATCTTCATCCATGGAGGCAGGCCCCTGTTAGAGACTCTGAAGAATGCGGAAATTCTCAGATCAATTGCTCTCGAAAGAAAACAGTATAATTATGGGCTGTTAAAGGGAGAGGGTGAGCCCTATTTATAGGCAGCCCATAATAACCATAATTAATGGTTCATTAATCAGAACCGTCGGCTTTAATGGTCTCCAACCGCCAGCGCCGGTTTGGCATTAAAAGACATTAACGCCCAAATCCAATGAAGAGCCGACGCGTAGACAACGTAAACTTGACGTTTAAAGATCTCATAAAATCTTTATGACAGGCCGCGTCTCTCGGAGTGACTCCAAGTCGCGTCCCCTCAGCAAACTTTTCATTTTTTATTTAGATTCAAAAAATGACTTAATCCAAAATAACACTTAATAAAACAACACTGCGACCTTGGTCGCTATGCATGTTAATATAAAGGAAACACTTACTTAACGTACTGCGACCTAAGTCGCAGTCCATGTAATGCAACCCTAGATTGCAGTTGCTGGCCATCTTTATCAATAACAAAACTGCGACCTTGGTCGCATTAACCATGTACACTGCGACCAAAGTCTCTGACTAAGGTCGCAGTTTAAATGTACACAGCGACCAAAGTCTCTGACTAAGGTCGCAGTTTAAATTAAACTATAAAGTAGAATTTTATTGCAGGCTGAAAAAATTGATCTAAAAAGATTTATATTTTCAGAAAAAATTTTATCGCAGACTGAAAAGTAGAAACTAGATCTTTCAAAAAAGGTAAGGAAATAGGGTGAAAAGTAATTTATATACAATAACCTAAATCCTATAAAGAGCGGCAAAAAAAAAGGGGGAAAAATAATAATAAACAATAAGGAAAGTTATCGAAAAGGGGGTATTTGGTAATTTAACTTCTTCCTAAAAGCGGGCCGAAAGTCAGTGAGGTAACAAATTGAGCCACGTCACCGCAGGCTGAGAGAGTACTCTCAGCCCGCAGGCTGATATACATTTTCTTATATACATACATATATATATACATACATATATATATACATACATACATATATATATATATATGTTATATATATATATATATATATATGTATATATATATATATATATATATATATGTATATATATATATATATATATGTATATATATATATATACATATATATATATATATATATATATATAATTGTGAGTCCACCAGTATACGAGAGACTGATGATATGATGTCGTCTGTTTTGTATGTACAGTGGCATGATCATTTGTATGTGAAATTTGAGAAGTTATGTTGTGAGAAATCTTACGTGTGTGATATTATACAAACACTTATCAAAGATTTAAAAGTTTACACTTAACAAAGAGACTTTTCAGTTGTGTGAATCATATTGATAAATAAGAAATCCTTATCTTCTGTCCCAACAAATTATTGTATACAGATTCAAGTCAGGTGCTCACTGCAAGTTGCAACTATCATTGATATTACATTAAGTTTCATCAAGACAAAATAACATGAAATAGCGTTGGATTCACTAGATGAAACCTAATCAAGTAACAACATTCATGAGAACAATAATTATAACCTATTGTGAATTTTACGTATAAATGTACCTGCGACATGGGTAGTTATTATTTACACACTATAATTCTCTCGAAACTTGTGAATTGAAATTTGATACATTATGAACTCTAATGTGGAAACCATAATGTTTATGTTAAAAACTAGAGAGTGGATAATGATATCAGTGATTATAACTTATTCATCGAACATGTGAATAGGGTGTGAAACCTATTCTGTTGATTTAGTAATAAAGTCAAATATAAAGTTAAGAGGTAATTTAGGATCAAACTTCTCATGTTTTTTTGTAAGCAAAGAGGGGTGGCTTCGTAAAGTAGAGAAGATGTTAAATGCAATAGATTATAATGGGAAGCATAAGGTAATCCTTATATAATTAGTGTCTCAAAATAATAATAATATAATAATTTAGAAATTTTTTGAAGAAATTCAAATAATTGAGAAGAATGAAAGTTGCTCAGGGCAGATAAGAATTGTGTAAACCAATGACTGACAATTTTCGTAGTATTCGTGGGGCAACTCGAGTCACAATGAAAAGCAAATTTGGATCTCTGATGCATTTAACTATTCGATACAACAAATCAAATTGTATCTGTTGAATATCGGCTAACTTTACCATCAGAAATATACACAGAATATGAAACTTTGATAATATATATTTATGTCAGAATTGAAATTTATCATGATTAGAGCAGATTCTTTTTATTCTAGAAAACATCGAGCATAAAATAAAGTGTTATAGTTACTGAAATATTAAAACACTCAGTGCCATCTGTAAAAGAAGGATTGTAAGTTCATTTCAATTCATCATAAATTATGTGATAATTCTTGAATAAGACTGCAAAGCAATGATACATCCTTTGTAAATCATTGCAAATCTGAAGGGACACATCCTACAAGTTAAAACTGATTGCCACATGCTCAGTTTAATGAATAAATGTGAACTTTATGCAAGGATTGTTAAATTGCCTATAATTAGTAAATTTGTGGTGGGAAACTAATTCAGAAAAAGAGGATGATTAGATAATAGTGTAACCATCACATACATGAATAAGTGGATAGAAGGGCATAATTTTAGCATTCTTTATTGAATTAACTTCGTCTAGTCAATAAAGTATTAAATGATAATAAGTCTACTAATATAAGCCACTGAGATTCTGGGTTTGTGTTATCTATTTTGATGGATCAATATAGATATATTTATTTGGAAGAATTGATGCAAGTTCTCGTCCACAAAGTAAAGCAATTAAAATATAAATCATTCCTCTGATAATAGTAAAGTCGAAGAGTCTGCAAGTCGAAGATGTTATAAAAGAGCAGAGAGATGAAATGTAGAGTTCCTAGCTCACTCACTTCACATGACATAGGATTTAATATTGTAGTTCTCTAGAAATTTAGTTGCTATTTAAGGCATATCCGATATAGGTGTGACACGAATCGGAAAGAAAAGTAGTTTAAATCCACAAAACTTTGGACCAGTCGAATATCCGAGTTTAGATTGGATCTGTTAATATCGACTGAATTCACCACTGGAAAAACATTCTGAATTACAAAGCTCTGAGGTCAAGATTGATGTTAGAAAAGGATTTGACCTTGAATAAAATGGGAAATTATTTTAAACGAACAACCATTAGTTACAAAATAAAATTATTATATCAAGCATTGAGACAGTCAGCAACATCCGCGTGCGAAGGATTGAATCCTTGTTCCAATTCATCATAGATTTTTTTTACATTCCTTACATAACCTGAAAGTTTAGAGCTGCCAATGTTCACAAAAATAAAAGTTGACCTGAAATCCTAAAGGTATATATTCTACAGTTAGAAACCTATACAGATTTTAAATCAAGTATAAAATTGTAAAAGCCACATGAAACCGGAAGATGAATTACAAATATTTGACCCTAACCTATTCCAATTGCAATAAGTTTCGAGGACGAAACTTTCATAAGGGGTAGAATGTAACAACTCTAATTTTTATTAGTAATTTATGTTTTAACATTCAATTATGAGATAATACTTGGTTCTAATTAATCTGGATTATTATATCTGAGACCGGTAAAATATTAAGTTACATGATTAATGAGAAAAGTACGTGAACAAATTTCTAAATTCTAGAAATAGATTGGAGATTTAATATATATAGTTACAAGTATACAAGACTGTGAACATGAATAATACTTATAACACCTGGTTGTTAAACCATAAATTAATATTCTAAACTCAGATTAAATCAAATAAGGCCCATAAATGAAATCAATATTTAGAACTGATAATTTTGGTGATAAAAATTTATTGGATGTTACACGAAATGGAAAATAAGTATTGTGGTATTCTAAATTGGTGAATACAAGTTATATATATATATATATTGAATAAATTTAAAATAATATACGTACATGGGAGAGTGTTTACATGCAAATATATGTGTATAGATTATACATGTATTTGGTGTAATATTTTAAGTGGGTATAGATGTATATACATACATGTATAGCACCAAAATTATTACTTAATTAAATAAGGTGAGTGAAATGTGGTAGGTATGCATGTGGGGAGGTGATGAGTGATTGTGATTGAGCATAGAAATTGATGATGAAATGTGGCTTGATAAGAGAATTTAGGGAAAAATTATTTAAGAAGAGAAATGAATTAAAATCCCTTTTTTTTATCCCCTCTCTTTCTCTCTTCATCTCCCTCACTATATCTCTTTCCCCTCTCTCTTCATGGGGATGGCTGGAGGCTAAGGCCCCGTCGGCGGGGCCAGGGAACGCGGCCGTGCCCGGCTGCGGCACCCACCACTCCAAGAACATCATCATCACACATACCCATCTCTCTCTCCCTCCTTTTCTCTTTGTGCTGGCTGGCGGCAAGGGGAGGCAGTGCCAGGACGGCCACCGGCGCGGGTGGGAGAGCAGCAGCTTGCTGCTGTTGTTCTGGGAAGAAAACAAAAAAAGAAAAGAAAAGAAAAGAAAAGAAGAGAAGAGAAAGGAAAGTGAGGGTTTTCGGGTTTGGTTTCAAATCTGACCCATTAAGACCCGAACCCGACCCAATCACTTAAAGAAAAGTAAATTCCATTTGACCCCTTGAAAGTTTCAGTTCTTTAATTTCAGACCCCAGAAAATTTATAATGGGTCCCTAGATAATTCTGAATATTTGATATCTGACCCTAAGTTATTGTTTGGTTTTTGGGTGATAACTTGACCATCCGGAGTCAGATTCGAGTGATTTTTGAACCATTGCGATCGTGGAATCGAGAGTTACGTATCCACAGAATTGATAACTGAAGTCAGATAGAGGTGAGTGGGGTTTTTAATAAGTTGGATTGCATTATACAATAATTGCAAATATATTTATGATGAATAATAACTTATTTAATATAGCATCTTAAAACATGGTGTACAAGGGCATTGACATGTACATTACTGAATAGACATTATGATTGATATGAATATGATGGGCGTATGTTACTTGATTTATGTACATAATATATATGGGTGACATGTTTTAGTTAAGACATTTGTGTGATTATTCCTATAAGAATACAAAGTAACAGGTAAACACTAGTTGAGAGTATCATTTCATATATGAAATGATGTGCATAATATATGAATCTTATGAAATTAGATGTTCTGATATTGTGTGTATGTGTGTGTGTATACTATGTTATAGTGGAAGGGACCCGTATTACGCGGGCAGAGTGCGAAGACGGTGCTATATAAATATATCTGGAGGAAGAGACCGGTACGACAACGGAGGAGGGGGAAGAAGGGGTACATATCATATATCGAGGAAGGGACCCGTATTGCATGGGCGGAGTGCGAAGACGGTGCTACGATATACATATATATGCAACTTTACAAATGATTGAGAATGAATGGATATGTGTGATATGTGTGTGTGTCTGACACTAAGGGTATGTTGGATGTGTTATTGTATATGATAATGGAGACATCTGACATTGGTTATATATGCACATATCAGTATCAATTGAACAATAGCTAGAAGTAAATACACAATCGAATAGAAGCATCTATTTATCACATATTTCATGTACCACATACATCGTATTTTCATGTATCATGTATACTACACATCGTTAATACCATGCTACAATTAAGAATGAGATTAACTCCACTCATTGAGCTGTCGAGCTCACCCCCCATAGCTTCATATTTTCAGGACAAGTCAGAGATAAATAGCGGCTAAAGGCAAGAGTAAAGCACTGGAAGGATTCAAAGCATTCATTTTGTGGCCTACCAAGCTTTTATAATGGCTTATAATTGAGTATTTTATTTATATGCATGCACATAAAGTTGATGTTATAGATTAGACTGAACAATCAAATATGTATGATTTGGTTCGATGATGTATATATATAGACCTGTGTATAAGTTCTTTATGAATATTATCTTGAGTTGGCTTGTATTAGGCGGTGATACCGAGGAGAATATTCCCAAGTAAGGGTTTGATTGTTATCTTGAGTTGTATCCACATGATGAATTTGAGAAATTTATATGTAGGCGATGTCAAGCCGAAACTGTGATATAAACTGCGTGGGATATTGTATATAGATATATGATTGATGAAAATTTTAGAATTGTATATATCAATGTATCAGAGTAGACTCCGTATTATAGAGAGAATGCTGCCGAAAATTTGATGAATTCAGAAATGATTATAAATATTATATGATTGTTTAGCATAATTGGATTGGATTAAAGTTAACTCGATGATTAAAATCTGGGACCATTACACATGGCAAGTACCAATGTATATATATCAGGGTCAGGTAATTAATATGTCGGTGAGAGTCACAACATCAAATATCAGGTATTAACCGGTCACATAACATGGTACAGGAGAACGATATAAACATTTCAAACTCTACACAACCATTTTTATAACAATAATAATTTAGTCTATAATTTAGCTATGCGGAGCCGAGTAAAGCGGGGACAGATCTAGACATACCGGTATAATACCGGTCCAACAAGATATAATAACGGTCGAAAGCTATTTATAAATATGATAATTTTAGAAATCATTTATATAATATATACCAACTTGCATAAAGAGACATCATATATTAAAAGTAAGATAATAATTATTAAATATGAAACGATGGTAATAAAGCAAGAAATGTCAAAGAAATGTACTCGCCTAATACCGGAACGAAATACTGGGTTAAAATCCGAGAAATTCGCGAACCTGTGCGAGCAAGCCACTAGCCCATATTTATATATTAAAACATATAAATATAAATATATATATATATATATAAATATTAGAGAGGGAATGAGAGAGGAGAGAGAGAGAGAGAGGAGAGAGAGAGTTGTAGGAAGGAGAGTGAGTATAGGGTATTTTTAAAAGAGGAAATAGGAATTAAAAGGGGAGGGGTGTGATTGTAATTATAGGAAAGTAATTTGGGGGTGAGGTGGAGGGTATTTTAGGGAATGGGTATATATATATATATGGAAAGAATAAAAGAAAGAAAGAAGAAAGAAGAGAAGAAGAAAGAAGAAAGAAAGAAAAAATGGAGGGGAGGGGTTGGTGGCCGGCGGCCTGCCACCGCCGCTGCCTGGCGGCGCCGCCGCCGCCGCCGGGGGGGGGGGGGGGGGGGGGCGCGGCCTAGCCTGGGGAGGGGAGGGGGTTGGAGTTGTTTTGGTTGTTGTTGGTGTTGGTGGAGGTAGTGGTGATAGTTGTTGTTGGTGGTGGTGGTTATGGTGGTTGTTGGAGGTGGTGGGGGGTTAGAGGAGGAGGAGGAGGTGATGATTGAGGGTTTGGAAGTGGAGGAGGTGGTGGTTTGGTGGAAATTTTAGGGAAGAAGATAAAGTGGTGGTGGTGGTTTGGATGAAATTGGACGTGGTGGGTGGTTGGTGGAGGTTGAACGAGGTGGAGGAGTGGAGAGGGGTGTGGGGGAGTGGCGCCGGCGGCTAGGGAGGGGCGGCAGTGGCGGTGGTGAAGGTGGAGGCGACGACCATGGAGAGGAGTGGGTGATGGTTGAAGGAGTTGAAGTTGAAATGGAAAGGAGAAGGAAGAAGAATGGTTGAATTTAATGGGGAGGAGAGGCAGGGGAGATGATGGAAGAGGATAGGGGGATGGGCTGCAGCAGCAGCCCATCTGCAGGCGGTTGGGCTGCTGCAGGCAGCATTGCAGGAAAAAGGGGAGCATGGGGAAAGTCAAATGGGAAGAAAAGAAAAGAAAGAAAAAGAAAGAAAATTAAAGGAAAAGGAAAAAAATAAGGAAAAAGAAAAGAAAATAGTAAAAAATTATTATTAAATAATTAATTTATTAAAATATCTGGGAGTATAAAGTAGGGGAGTAGAGAAAGAAAAAGCAAGAAAAGAAATTGTCGGTAAATAATATTATTATTTTAATAGGGCGAAAATTCGACTGTTTCAGAAACCTTCCAAAAAATTCTCAAAAATAGTAAATATTAGATGCCCAGTGAAATCGGATTCGAGAAATTCAATCTAGTTTTCAAATTAAAAATCCCGAAATCTTCCGGCGATGCCGGCCGACACCAGAATTGGTCAAATTTTGATAAATTTAGAAAAATCTCAAAAATATATTTAGATAGAAAATAAAATTTTAAAAAGTAATGTGAAAGCCATTTTTAAAAATTCAATTCAGTTTGAAAACTAAAAAATCTGGGAATCAGTCAGCGGTGTAAACCGACACCGGTTTTGGAGATTTTGCAAAATAATTTTGAAAAATTCTAAAAATCATGAAAAATCTAAAATATTAGAAAACAGTGTTTGAAACTAAAATCGGTCAAATTGGACTATCAAAAAGGTCAAATCGGGCGGTATACCGATATCGGGTTCCCAGTCCAGGTCAGGGCTGACTTTAGGTCTGAGAATCCAGATCCGATACCAAATAATATAGGAAATCACAACTTAAATACAAATAATGGAAGAAAATTGAAACAAAACGGTCAAAGAATTCGGGACACGCATCAGGGTACACATCCCGGGAACGGGTGCTACACAAAGACTCCAAGCCAGATGAAAAGAATCTGTGGTCTCCTCCAAAATTAAAAGGTCAGCACTCCATAGACTCCAAAATTAAAAGGTCCCCTCCTATTGCTCGCCACAAGGAAAGAATCTCTGAGTGCAAAGCAATAGCCTCCGGCCGGAGTGAAGACTCCAAGACATGAAAGACGGCGATAGAATCTGATCCACCTCCGTGATCGTTCAGGACAATCCTCACTCTTACCCGTGTACGCTATCAGAAAAGAAGAACTTCAAGCCCCAAGATGAGGACTGAATTGATCCGATCGGAGATCAGACGAACAAACCAAGTCAAAATGGGAGCCCTACCCATCTTTCCTGATACCAGAGCCTTATCACGAAATTGTTGTTTTGCAACAGGCTCATCGCGAAGACTGGTATTTTGCACAACCAAACTCCCAGACAGTAAGAGCCCGACAACCATTTTTGCCATCTCCATTCTCTTCCTCTCTTTTCTCCACCGGACGAAGAAGAAGAATGACATGGCAACCCACCAGAGTAAAGAATTTGAAAGCAAGAATTTTTACAGAGAAGAAGATAAGCAATTTTTACCCTAAGGTTGTACTCTATTTATAAATAGACGGAGAGTCGAAACGCCTCCAATTCAAATCCCTATTCACCGAAAAAGTTAGTCCATATCCCAAGATCCTCGATCAACTGAATCAACAGGATATTAATCACCTCTGCCACACGATTTCAGTTATTATATATGGCATCACGATTCAGAAAGACGCTAGTTACAGATTTCAAGCCAGTTTAATTGATCAACACACTGGCTATCGTCCAACCACACAATCTCCAGCCAAAATTCAGAAGATTTGTATTGATGTATTGGATCCTCCCCCTCACCAACATCAAGAATAATTCAGGGCATTTAAGGATCCCAACTTCGTTCTTCCGACCTCCCTACATGATCCGACAAGGGAAAGAACAGGGGCATTTGTAGTAGTCAAAAATTGATCCTGACCAAGATGTTGACACGTGTCCATGTAACTGATAGCCTTCCACCGAGATGCCTAAGCTCCCGATCTTTCCTTACAAGCTCTGGCCCAGAGCCGTCCCGAAGCTATCTTCCGTCACAAAGATATCACCCTCCGGAGTCATCTGCAGTCTAAGATTCTCAACTTTAGCATGAACTGAAAGTTTCCAGTAACGATCACTGAGATCTCTACTTGCAATCACACCTCCCCCCTCTCCCACGTTGAACAGGTGTAATCCTCCTGCATTCAAGACGGATAATTATGGACAATGAAGAAATTCTCTGCATGCAATCTTAACAATCCAGCGCCCATAATCACAACCGTTACAACAAATTAGCACATAAAGATTGGTGGTTATGCAGATCTCGCCTGTACCTCAGTCGCTTCCATGCTAACAGTTCAACATAAATAAACATTCTTCTTTAACGAGAAGGGAAGACTTTTTTTTCCTGCCACTCAATCCTAACTCAAGGAGATATCAATAAATTCCCATAATTATTGTAAACCTGCGAATTATAATGAATTTTTCGCTCTCCTATCCGTTGTTTTCCCGATTTGAGTTTCCATATAAAAATCATATTTCCCCATTTATTGTCTATGTTGTGATCACCATTTTACACTTACACTCCACTTTCTTACTCTTGCTTGTGATGTGAATTGACCGTCTGGTCACTTACAACGAAAAAATCTCCAACACAATAGGCAATAAAAGAAGAATACTAATCTAAATAGAAAATATAATCAAACAAAAGAAAAACAAAATAATTTGAAGTTCAATTCAGAATTGAAAATTATATCCTGTTCAGAATCGGATAGGCAAATAAAGAAACAGCTGTCGATAGCTGACCAGGCTCTGTCGACAGACTATATAATTCCAACTCTCACGAAACGCCTTTGCAGACAGTCCATCGACAGCTGAAATTTCAGTCTGTTGACAGCTGCTTGAGTCTGTCGACAGCTCCATCTTGGTCTGCTTGCTTCTTCTGTCTTGATGTACATCAAGCGGCTTTGATCAGAACCCGTACTAACTTCTTAATGAGCCATCTTTCCCTTCTCTTTCTCTTTCTTCACATTGTTAATATATTTCTTGGCTACCCCAAACATAAACATGTAGCTCTTGATATTCATTTTTTGAGAATAAGCTTTTGATATTCATTATATCCGGCATGAAGACAAGTCTAAACTATATATTGTTGGAATTGAAGAATATAATTATGAATCTTCGAGTTGAATTATGGCGAGATCCGTTGATCGAATCAATTGGATGATGGTTGGAGTGTGTTCTCCTTCCATTGGGGATGAACGTGGTATATTCACATGTTCAATTCCAACTTTGAATGAATGAGATATTCAAGTCTAAAGATTGCCTAATTCAAAGCCAAAATGGTACTAAAGGTAGCTAAAAGCATTTAGTCCCACATTGGCCATGGGATGAAAGTTTGTGGTGTATAAATAGAGAAAATTGAGAACAAAGGGCGTGCCCTTTGGGTACTCGGAGTTTTCGCGCGCGATTGGGAGGGAACTATGCCCGCACATGCGTGCATGCGCGCGCGCGCCGCAGCTGGCAGCGGCGGCTTGCCGGTGCCAGTGCCGGGGCCGGGCCTGGGCCTGGGCCTGGGTCTGGGTCTGGGTTCGGGTTCCCTACCCTGCCTGGTTCTTTTTGAATCAGGTCTCATGGGTATGGATTGCGAGCAGACCCGCTCTGCTACCCGAACCAGACCCGCTCCGCCCCACCAACGGACCGCTCCGCTGTCAAGATTCGAACCGATCCGCCAAAGGTTGCGAACTAGTTGGACGGCCAAAGGTTGCGATGGTTGGGTCGAACCATTGCAACAGTTCAGACCGAACCGTTGCAACCTTTCGTTGGGTTCGAACCGTTGGCCCCTCCTGGAACGCTATAAATAGCGCTCCAGATTCTCAATTAAAGACACACCAACTACAACACCAAAATTCAGAATAAACTCTCTCTCTCTCTCTGAGTTCTGAACACTTCAAGTTTCTGCGTTCTGAACTGGGAAGTGGAGTTCTGAAGTGACTTCCTAAAGGGAAGTGGGAAATTCATAATTCGGTTTCCGAAGCGACTTCCAAAGGAGATTCTGCAAAATTCGTTCTGAAAGAAGGCTCAGAAAATTCAACAGATTCTTTTATAGAATTATTGTCTGAATCTGGGACTTCTGAAGAAGAATATTCTTCAACCTTCCTTCGTCCTCAACAGTGGGTGCTCCTCCAAAGTAAAGGCAAATATTCATCCGAAATTTGTCCTTGTACCATTACATCAACGATCCTGTGAGGGTACTGGTTGACTACGGTTCGACCGTACGGTGATTTGGTAGTGCTATCCAAATACCGTGAAGGAGTGTTGTATCTTGGAAGACCAGCGTCCATTATCCCGTTAGCACCGGTGCGGGGGACGTAATTGTCTTAAGGAGATTCGCTCTAAGCGTACCTCACTCCAAATACTGTATAAGTGGATTAAGTCCTTTATACAGGGGATATACTTTATAGTATATCGAGACTGACTTAGATTCAGTCTAATTGGTGTTTAACCAAGGAAGAAAACTGAAAGGTGGTTCTTAAATTAAGGAACGTTCTACTGAACGGAAAACCTTCCACCTGATATTTGCCGACCTGGCCAATTAGATTGTTGATATTTCAGTGATCATGATTAGTTGTCAGATTGATTCCTGTTAAGCAGAATACCAACAATCTTAAGACAATTAGGTATTGAAGTTTCTTACATCTGTTCTGCTTGAACTTGAAGAAAATGTCTGAGACTAATCAAGATAGTACAAGCAAGGCACCAAACATGCAGCTCCAAGTTTTGATGCCTACTCCACTTCCTAACCCGAAGCCACAGAAGCCAGGAAAGTTTGACGGCACAGAATTCAAGAGGTGGCAACAGAAGATGCTCTTCTACTTGACCACTCTTCATCTGGCCAAATTCCTGCAAGAAGATCCACGAGAACCCTGAACTGATCGGGACTCAGTCCTTGCAGTCGATGCTTGGACACAAGGTGACTTCCTTTGCCGAAATTATGTTTTAAATGGACTGGATGACTCTCTTTACAATGTCTACAGTCTCATCACAACGGCAAAGAAGTTATGAGCCAATCTTGACAAGAAGTACAAGACTGAGGATGCTGGTACCAAGAAGTTCGTCGTAAGATGATTTCTGGAGTACAAAATGGTGGACAGCAAGACTGTAATCAGTCAGGTGTAAGAGTTCCAACTTATCTTGCACGAGATAGAACCCAAAGGTATGATTCTTCCTGAAACTTTTCAGGTTGCAACTATCGTGGAGAAACTCCCACCTGCGTGGAGAGATTTCAAGAACTACTTGAAGAATAAGCGAAAGGAGCTAAAGTTGAAAGATCTCATTGTGAGGCGTATCGAGGAGGACAACCGCAAGTCTGAGAAAAGGAGCAGCAAGAACTCCTACGAAGCAAAAGCCAATGTGATCGAAGACTCAAAGGGAAAGCGTCTACTTCCTGTTGGCCCAAAGGCCTTCCACTCTAGTTTTGATGATGATTAACTCATGTAGTTATGTGTACTAATAATCTTGTGATTTTAGTTTCAGATCATTAATAAAGTTATTAGTAGGTGATTAGCTTCAACAAGATGATTTGGAAGCTTTCACATGTTGATTCAAGAGCCCGAGCGTCAAAGATCATATATAGCACTTGCTCGGTGGATCAAGGAGTTTTGGATCGAGTCGGCTTGGAGATTGCGCTCTATAAGAAGACTTCGGTATCATAGTTTAGTTTTGTGTTTAGATCCAAATTGTAAAGATTAGAATAGTATGATATGCTCAAGTTCACAAAACACACACGTTTCATGTTTTGAATATTGGTTTTCGGTTTTTCGGTTTTAGGTTTAACCGATCTTGGTTTGCATGAATAGATAGATTCAAAAAAAGTTTACATAGTTTAATGTATAATAGATTTGTTCTATATACATGCATGCTTAATTTCCTAGACAAACTTAGTTTGAATTACTTATTCATGTGTTTTATGTTTTGGTATTTTTAACAAAACATATTTTGGAATTAATGTCAAAAACATGGATATATATATATATGTTTCATGTATATAGGATTATATCCATATACATCATGCCTAAATGTTGTTTAATATCATGTTTTTGTATTTGGAAGAGTTTTGGACAAAACGTATTTTCTATTCAAAAATCCAAGTTTAGAAAATACAGTTTTTGGTTTTTGGCAAAATTTCTATAACACAAAAATAGTTCAAAATGTTTGAGATTTGTGTTAAACTTTTTAACACAAGTTTGTATTTCAATGAAAAATGATAAAACTATTTTTGTGGATTTTTAGAGATTTAATGAGAATTTTTAGGATTAAAAATTACATGTTTTTGCTGACCTGAACAGTCTCTGCCAGACTAGGTCGGTCGACCGCACCAAGTAGCCGGTCGACCGTATCAGTCGACCGACGTGCACGGATACGTGCACGCTGGCTGCCACATGGTCCGGTCGACCGCACGGGCGACCGACTGTATGCAGGCAACTTTCTGTTTGTTTCGGTCGACCGGGCGGTCGACCGGTAGCTGGCAACGGTCAAAATGTGACCGTTGGCCGGTCGATCGCACGGTCGACCGGTAGGTCATTTTTGGCAGGATCTGCTGCCAACGGCTATATTTTTCTGGGGGCTATAAATACCCCATTAGTGGCCAGTTTTCCATAAGATTTTTTGGGTGCGAATTTTCCTTACTCTCTGGTGTTTTCACAGCAATCAAAAGAAGTTTTTGGATTTAAATTGAACAATCTATTTGGTGTTTTTGCTAGGGTTTGGAAGATCAAAGAAAAGGGTTTTTGGGAAAAGTTTTTGATTCAACTTCTATATCTTGGTTTCAGTTTTTCCCAAGGATTTTCTTTGTGATTTTGATTTTCATTCCATTGTTTTCTCCACACTTGAGCTACATCTACTTTCTTATTCTATAGGATCTTTGTGTGGGAGAAAGAGATTGTTTGTGGTTGTTGTTTAGACCACCAAGTTATAAACCCAATCTTTTCTTGGCTTTGTGCCTTTGGGTTGTATCCCTCAAGTTGTGAGGTGATCCTTGTATTGGTTTGTGCTAATCCCTCAAGTTGTGAGGTGATTGTTGTTGGCTTGGAGTTGTGCCTCAAGGAGGAGGTTGTGTTTGTAAGGAGAGGAGTTGGGTACTCCTTGTAATTGTTATTGCCCCAAATCCTCGGTGGAGGTTCCCTTTATGGGAGTCCTTTGTGGACAAGCTAGTGGACTTAAAATCCTTCTGGGTGAAGGCGGGGATGTAGAGCTGGGTGCTCGAACCTCGAAACATATCTTGTTGTTTGCGCTTGATCCCTTGGCTCTTACTCTCTCTCTTTACTTTGTGCCTTGCATCAATTCATATTGTTCATCCATAATTGCTTGGCTTGTTTGAGTGTGCATCTCTTGTCTATTGCAATTAGTTTTTAAATTCCGCATTAAATTCATTAGATTAGCATAATCACCTATTCACCCCCCTCTAGGTGATTTTTCAATTGGTATCAGAGCCTACGCTTCTGATATTTAGGTTTAACCACCTAGGAGTGAGATCTTAGTTTGCTAATCTTCATTTGCATTGATCATTTGCACACATATAGTTGCACTCATGGATAGCCCTCATATGTTTGACTTTTTTAGACTTGATGTTTGGAAGGCCAATATGAGTAGCCATTTGAAAAGACTAGGACATCTAGTTTATCAAGCCACCACTCAAGAATCCTACCCAAATCATAGCAAGCATAAAAAGGCAAATGCATTAGCACTTAAAACACTTAGAGCATCTCTTAATGAAGATCTTTATATGTGTTTGATCGTTATGACTCGGCTTTTGCAGTTTGGAGTATATTGACGTCTCCCGAGCTACCCGTGATTATCAACAAGTTGAGGAGATCTAGGAGAGACAAGTCCGACGAGCATTGCCTCATGGTCTAAGGGAAAACTCCCTTGAGATACAATCGGATTCTCAACTAGATGATTGCTCTAGTTCCTATTGTGATGGTTGTTTAGAAGCTCAAATCTTAAATATGGAACTTGCCACAAAGCTTGAAAATTTTTTGGAAAAACATAATCTTTTGAAAAAGAATAATCTTGAACTAAAAGAAGAAATGAAGGACTTATGCTCAACTTTTGAATCGGTTTTGCAAGAGAAGGAAGAGATTACTAGTGAACGTGACTCACTAAGATCTCAACTAGACCTTACCCTAAAAGAGATTGATGTTTTGAAAAGCAAAAATGATTGTGATGATGTTGTGAAAAACAATGAGGTTTTATCTTCTAAATTGGATTCTGTTTTAAAAGATAACCTTGTTTTGAAAAGTGAAATTGATTTCATTACTAAAGAATTGGATTTGATTTTAAAGAAAAATGAATCTTTAAAAATTGTTATAGATTCTCATGTTTGTCATGCTAGTATAGCTTTTTGTTCTAGCACTCCTATTGCATGCTCCACTTTATCCTCAACTATTGAAAATGACATAAATGTTTTGAAGAAAAGTGTTGATTGTTTAGGCTCCACTTTGAGCCAATGTGCTTTGAATCACACACACTTGGAATCCTTGGTTCGCTAGAAACAAGCTCCATCCTTGCATGCACACCCTCCACGGCATACACATGCTTCCCACGGTCACCACCATTACATGTATGCTCATGTGTACACATGTACACATTGTGGTCGAAAAGGCCACCTTGCTAGATTTTGCTATGATCGTTTACATGTTGAAAATTTAGCAAATAATCTTGTTTGGGTTAGGAAAGATACTAACCCTTATGGACCCAAAAGAAAATGGGTACCAAAGACCACCCCTTTGATATTTGATGTAGGTGTGGGCTCTCGCATCACGTGAGAGTAGCGGCGCCTTGAAGTGGATGCTTTCCGTACTCAAAGAAAACAATTTGGATGCATCACTTTCAAGGGGAGTTTGGTGGAGAAGGACCACCATTGGTTTGGAGAACTAGAGAGGTGCCTTCATCGGTTTTGGTATCATTCTCTAACTCCCGTTTTTATTTGCATGCTTTTCATATTATTGTTTATAGCATGTTTTAATGTTTGTTGATTATTATGATTATGCCATGATCATTAGATTAGTGATATACATGTTTAGTTACTTGAGACACCCATGTTTTATATGGATCTATATTTAGTGTTCTCACCTTGTTTAAACTAATATGTATGCCCTAGATCTAATGCACATGCATATACATAATGATCATATGTGTGTTTATGATTTTTGTTTTGTTTTGATGTTTATAGCTTATTATGTTAAATGCCATGTTTATTAGACTTTTGACATGCATGTATAGCTTTTGAGATCACCCATGTTTAGATGAACCCATTTGTTGTGTTCTCACCATTCGTTTAGCTATTATGTATTTCATGATTCTAATAGCATGTGGATTTACTTCATGATCATTTTTATGTCTATCATGATGATTTATGTCCCGTTTCGTGCTTCATGATTTGTTTACTTGTTTAGATGTTAGTTTTCATTAAGACTAGAATTTATACTTGTACATATAGTGGGCCACAAATAAATCTTTATATATGTTTGTACTTGGATGCTTATTTGTACCCATTAGATGTCCTAGTATAGTCTAGTTTTGATGATTCATGCATTCTAACTTGTATCCCCTATTTTGGACATGTTTTATGATCATGTGTTTTAACTTCATGTATATGTCTATCTTGTCCAAACTATTGATTATACATGTACATCTTTTGAGCCACGTGCCTTCATGCATATACTTTTGTGGACTCATTATGTTTAGGATATGTATGTATACTTTAGTTTTTACATAACATACATATGCCTTGAAGTTTTAATCGTTTTGATGATTTTCATATTTTTAGGTAATTTCTATTGGTAATGAAAATCTAGTTTTTCATGTTTTCATGTTTTTAAGGAATTTCACATGAGCTAAATTGAATATTTTCATGATTGATATGTGTCACATTATACTTGTACACTCACTTTATTAGTTTACTCATGATTTGTTTTCATGAGAATTTGATATGAGCTTTATGGACTTTGAGTGTTTAGTGATCATGTGATTTACATGTGTTTCATGAAAAATAATTTTGTTTTATTCCTTACTTGAAGGATTTCGTACTAGTTAACAAGATTTCCCATTTAAATAGTTTGTATTCTTCTTTTGGTAGAGATTTTCAAACGTACTCTATTTTCAAACATATTTTTGTAAACCCTACCTTCGATGGGAGGTTGGATGGGAGATCATGTTCATGTATGCCTTAAAATGAAAATCATTTAAAACTTGAACCATGATTGGGTGGTAGATAATATGATGTATACACTTGATCTTTATTGTTGTTCCAATTGGTATCATTGGACTCTTTCAATTGGTATCAATTTTGACCTTTCTTGTATACTCATATATGTTTGTATGTATGTATGCCTTAAATTCCAAGAATATCAATTTCAATTGGTATCTATTTTTCATACATATATATATGTTTTATTTGTGCTTATTATATCCCTATATCTTTAAGCACAAAATCTTGTTTATGCTAGTGCTTGAGCTTCAATTTTGTTTCAATTGATTACTTTTAAATTGGTATCAAGCCTACGCATTGTTTTAGTTGGTATTTCATAAAGGGGGAGAAAATTTGATTTTTTATTTCAATTGGTATTTGTACTCCCATGCTTTATGATTGAAAATTTAAATTTGGTATCATATGTTCAAAATGAAACATTTACAATTGGTATCAAAATTTTTATTTAGACATTCAAAATTTATTATGTTTAATTTAAATTGGTATCAAGATTTTCATGTGTTTTGCTTAAAATTGGTATCAATATTTTTTTTGTTTGTTTCCTTTCAATTGGTATCAAGATGCCATTCTTTGACATATTTTCACTTGATATCTTAATTGATTGTCACCCCTAATTGGTTTTGTTTTTATTTTAGACAAAAAGGGAGAGAAAAATGTATTGATTTAGTCTTGCTTTTACCCCTTATTGATGATTGTTTCTTTGTATTAAAAAGGGGGAGAAGATTTTGTTTTATTTTGATTTTTATCCCTTTGTTGATGATTGACAAAAAGGGGGAGAAAGATATTGAGTTTGATTGAGTTTTATATATGCATGTTTATTTTTGCATATATTAAGTTTAATTTAGTTTAATTTTAATTGGTATCTAGAGCATGTTTTGTTTTTAAACATTTCATTGGTATCTAGAGCCTCTTATTGTTTATGCATTTCTATGCATTAATGTTTAAGAGCCTTCATTGTATATTCATTATATTTATTTGGTTATGCATGAGTTAAGGGGGAGCTTCTTTGAAGCTTAACTTTAATCCATGCATATATAACTCCATGAGTTTTGTCATCATCAAAAAGGGGGAGATTGTTGGCCCAAAGGCCTTCCACTCTAGTTTTGATGATGATTAACTCATGTAGTTATGTGTACTAATAATCTTGTGATTTTAGTTTCAGATCATTAATCAAGTTATTAGTAGGTGATTAGCTTCAACAAGATGATTTGGAAGCTTTCACATGTTGATTCAAGAGCCCGAGCGTCAAAGATCATATATAGCACTTGCTCGGTGGATCAAGGAGTTTTGGATCGAGTCGGCTTGGAGATTGCGCTCTACAAGAAGACTTCGGTACCATAGTTTAGTTTTGTGTTTAGATCCAAATTATAAAGATTAGAATAGTATGATATGCTCAAGTTCACAAAACACACACGTTTCATATTTTGAATATTGGTTTTCAGTTTTTCGGTTTTAGGTTTAACCGATCTTGGTTTGCATGAATAGATAGATTCAAAACAAGTTTACATGGTTTAATGTATATTAGATTTGTTCTATATACATGCATGCTTAATTTCCTAAACAAACTTAGTTTTGAATTACTTATTCATGTGTTTTATGTTTTGGTATTTTTAACAAAACATATTTTGGAATTAATGTCAAAAACATGGATATATATATATATATATATATATATATATATATATATATATATATATATATATATATATATATATATATATATGTTTCATGTATATAGGATTATATCCATATACATCATGCCTAAATGTTGTTTAATATCATGTTTTTGTATTTGGAAGAGTTTTGGACAAAACGTATTTTCTATTAAAAAATCCAAGTTTTAGAAAATACAGTTTTTTAGTTTTTGGCAAAATTTCTATAACACAAAAATAGTTCAAATATTTGAGATTTGTGTTAAACTTTTTAACACAAGTTTGTATTTCAATGAAGAATGATAAAACTATTTTTGTGAATTTTTAGAGATTTAATGGGAATTTTTAGGATTAAAAATTACATGTCTTTGCTGACCTGAACAGTCTCTGCCAGGCTAGGTCGGTCGACCCCTACGGTCGACCGCACCAAGTAGCCGGTCGACCGTATCAGTCGACCGACGTGCACGGATACGTGCACGCTGGCTGCCACATGGTCCGGTCGACCGCACGGGCGACCGACTGTATGCAGGCAACTTTCCGTTTGTTTCGGTCGACCGGGCGGTCGACCGGTAGCTGGCAACTGTCAAAATGTGACCGTTGGCCGGCCGACCGCACGGTCGACCAGTAGGTCATTTTTGGCAGGATTTGCTGCAACGGCTATATTTTTCTGGGGGCTATAAATACCCCATTAATGGCCAGTTTTCCATAAGATTTTTTGGGTGTGAATTTTTCCTTACTCTCTGGTGTTTTCACAGCAATCAAAAGAAGTTTTTGGATTTAAATTGAACAATCTATTTGGTGTTTTTGCTAGGGTTTGGAAGATCAAAGAAAAGGGTTTTGGGAAAAGTTTTTTAATCAACTTCTATATCTTGGTTTCAGTTTTTCCCAAGGATTTTCTTTGTGATTTTGATTTCCATTCCATTGTTTTCTCCACACTTGAGCTACATCTACTTTCTTATTCTATAGGATCTTTGTGTGGGAGAAAGAGATTGTTTGTGGTTGTTGTTTAGACCACCAAGTTGTAACCCAATCTTTTCTTGGCTTTGTGCCTTTGGGTTGTATCCCTCAAGTTGTGAGGTGATCCTTATATTGGTTTGTGCTAATCCCTCAAGTTGTGAGGTGATTGTTGTTGGCTTGGAGTTGTGCCTTAAGGAGGAGGTTGTGTTTGTAAGGAGAGGAGTTGGGTACTCCTTGTAATTGTTATTGCCCCAAATCCTCGGTGGAGGTTCCCTTTGTGGGAGTCCTTTGTGGACAAGCTAGTGGACTTAAAATCCTTCTGGGTGAAGGCGGGGATGTAGAGCTGGGTGCTCGAACCTCGAAACATATCTTGTTGTTTGCGCTTGATCCCTTGGCTCTTACTCTCTCTCTCTCTTTACTTTGTGCCTTGCATCAATTCATATTGTTCATTCATAATTGCTTGGCTTGTTTGAGTGTGCATCTCTTGTCTATTGCAATTAGTTTTTAATTCCGCATTAAGTTCATTAGATTAGCATAATCACCTATTCACCCCCCTCTAGGTGATTTTTCAATTGGTATCAGAGCCTACGCTCCTGATATTTAGGTTTAAGCACCTAGGAGTGAGATCTTGGTTTGCTAATCTTCATTTGCATTGTTCATTTGCACACATATAGTTGCACTCATGGATAGCCCTCCTATGTTTGACTTTTTTAGACTTGATGTTTGGAAGGCCAATATGAGTAGCCATTTGAAAAGACTAGGACATCTAGTTTATCAAGCCACCACTCAAGAATCCTACCCAAATCATAGCAAGCATAAAAAGGCAAATGCATTAGCACTTAAAACACTTAGAGCACCTCTTAATGAAGATCTTTTATATGTGTTTGATCGTTATGACTCGGCTTTTGCAGTTTGGAGTATATTGACGTCTCCCGAGCTACCCGTGATTATCAACAAGTTGAGAAAATCTAGGAGAGACAAGTCCGACGAGCATTGCCTCATGGTCCAAGGGAAAGACTCCCTTGAGGTACAATCGGATTCTCAACTAGATGATTGCTCTAGTTCCTATTGTGATGGTTGTTTAGAAGCTCAAACCTTAAATATGGAACTTGCCACAAAGCTTGAAAAAATTTTGGAAAAACATAATCTTTTGAAAAAGAATAATCTTGAACTAAAAGAAGAAATGAAGGACTTATGCTCAACTTTGAATCGGTTTTGCAAGAGAAGGAAGAGATTACTAGTGAACGTGACTCACTAAGATCTCAAATAGACCTTACCCTAAAAGAGATTGATGTTTTGAAAAGTAAAAATGATTGTGATGATGTTGTGAAAAACAATGAGGTTTTATCTTCTAAATTGGATTCTGTTTTAAAAGATAACCTTGTTTTAAAAAATGAAATTGATTTCATTACTAAAGAATTGGATTTGGTTTTAAAGAAAAATGAATATTTAAAAATTGATATAGATTCTCATGTTTGTCATGCTAGTATAGCTTTTGTTCTAGCACTCCTATTGCATGCTCCACTTTATCCTCAACTATTGAAAATGACATAAATGTTTTGAAGAAAAGTGTTGATTGTTTAGGCTCCACTTTGAGCCAATATGCTTTGAATCACACACGCTTGGAATCCTAGGTTCGCAAGAAACAAGCTCCATCCTTGCATGCACACCCTCCACGGCATACACATGCTTCCCACGGTCACCACCATTACATGTATGCTCATGTGTACACATGTACACATTGTGGTCGAAAAGCCCACCTTGCTAGATTTTGCTATGATCGTTTACATGTTGAAAATTTACCAAATAATCTTGGTTGGGTTAGGAAAGATACTAACCCCTATGGACCCAAAAGAAAATGGGTACAAAAGACCACCCCTTTGATATTTGATGTAGGTGTGGACTCTCGCATCACGTGAGAGTAGCGGCGCCTTGAAGTGGATGTGTTCCGTACTCAAAGAAAACAATTTGGATGCATCACTTTCAAGGGGAGTTTGGTGGAGAAGGACCACTATTGGTTTGGAGAACTAGAGAGGTGCCTTCATCGGTTTTGGTATCATTCTCTAACTCCCGTTTTTATTTGCATGCTTTTCATATTATTGTTTATAGCATTTTTTAATGTTTGTTGATTATTATGATTATGCCATGATCATTAGATTAGTGATATACATGTTTAGTTACTTGAGACACCCATGTTTTATATGGATCTATATTTAGTGTTCTCACCTTGTTTAAACTAATATGTATGCCCTAGATCTAATGCACATGCATATACATAATGATCATATGTGTGTTTATGATTTTTGTTTTGTTTTGATGTTTATAGCTTATTATGTTAAATGCCATGTTTATTAGACTTTTGACATGCATGTATAGCTTTTGAGATCACCCATGTTTAGATAGACCCATTTGTTGTGTTCTCACCATTCGTTTAGCTATTATATATTTCATGATTCTAATAGCATGTGGATTTACTTCATGATCATTTTTATATCTATCATGATGATTTATGTCCCGTTTCGTGCTTCATGATTTGTTTACTTGTTTAGATGTTAGTTTCATTAAGACTAGAATTTATACTTGTACATATAGTGGGCCACAAATAAATCTTTATATATGTTTGTGCTTGGATGCTTATTTGTACCCATTAGATGTGCTAGTATAGTCTAGTTTTGATGATTCATGCATTCTAACTTGTATCCCCTATTTTGGACATGTTTTATGATCATGTGTTTTAACTTCATGTATATGTCTATCTTGTCCAAACTATTGATTATACATGTACATCTTTTGAGCCACGTGCCTTCATGCATATACTTTTGTGGACTCATTATGTTTAGGATATGTATGTATACTTTAGTTTTTACATAACATACATATGCCTTGAAGTTTAAATCGTTTTGATGATTTTCATATTTTTAGGTAATTTCTATTGGTAATGAAAATCTAGTTTTTCATGTTTTCATGTTTTTAAGGAATTTCACATGAGCTAAATTGAATATTTTCATGATTGATATGTGTCACATTATACTTGTACACTTACTTTATTAGTTTACTCATGATTTATTTTCATGAGAATTTGATATTAGCTTTATGGACTTTGAGTGTTTAGTGATCATGTGATTTACATGTGTTTCATGAAAAACAATTTTGTTTTATTCCTTACTTGAAGGATTTCGTACTAGTTAACAAGATTTCCCATTTAACTAGTTCGTATTCTTCTTTGGTAGAGATTTTCAAACGTACTCTATTTTCAAACATATTTTTGTAAACTCTACCTTCGATGGGAGGTTGGATGGGAGATCATGTTCATGTATGCCTTAAAATGAAAATCATTTAAAACTTGAACCATGATTGGGTGGTAGATAATATGATGTATACACTTGATCTTTATTGTTGTTTCAATTGGTATCATTGGACTCTTTCAATTGGTATCAATTTTGACCTTTCTTGTATACTCATATATGTTTGTATGTATGTATGCCTTAAATTCCAAGAATATCAATGTCAATTGGTATCTATTTTTCATACATATATGTATGTTTTATTTGTGCTTATTATATCCCTATATCTTTAAGCACAAAATCTTGTTTATGCTAGTGCTTGAGCTTCAATTTTGTTTCAATTGATTACTTTTAAATTGGTATCAAGCCTACGCATTATTTTAGTTGGTATTTCATAAAGGGGGAGAAAATTTGATTTTTTTCTTTCAATTGGTATTTGTACTCCATACTTTATGATTGAAAATTTAAATTTGGTATCATATGTTCAAAATGAAACATTTACAATTGGTATCAAAATTTTTGTTTAGACATTCAAAATTTATTCTGTTTAATTTAAATTGGTATCAAGATTTTCATGTGTTTTGCTTAAAATTGGTATCAATATTTTTTTGTTTGTTTCCTTTCAATTGGTATCAAGATGCCATTCTTTGACATATTTTCACTTAATATATTAATTGATTGTCACCCCTAATTGGTTTTGTTTTTGTTTTAGACAAAAAGAGGGAGAAAAATGTATTGATTTAGTCTTGCTTTTACCCCTTATTGATGATTGTTTCTTTATATTAAAAAGGGGGAGAAGATTTTGTTTTGTTTTGGTTTTTACCCCTTTGTTGATGATTGACAAAAAGGGGGAGAAAGATTTTGAGTTTGAATGAGTTTTATATATGCATGTTTATGTTTTGCATATATTAAGTTTAATTTAGCTTAATTTTAATTGGTATCTAGAGCATGTTTTGTTTTTAAACATTTTATTGGTATCTAGAGCCTCTTATTGTTTGTGCATTTCTATGCATTAATGTTTAAGAGCCTTCATTGTATATTCATTATATTTATTTGGTTATGCATGAGTTAAGGGGGAGTTTCTTTGAAGCTTAACTTTAATCCATGCATATATAACTCCATGAGTTTTGTCATCATCAAAAAGGGGAGATTGTTGGCCCAAAGGTCTTCCACTCTAGTTTGATGATGATTAACTCATGTAGTTATGTGTGTTGGCCCAATGGCCTTCCACTCTAGTTTTGATGATGATCAACACTCATGTAGTTATGTTTACTAATATTCTTGTGTTTCTAAGTTTCAGATCATTAACAGGATATTAGGTTGGTGATTAGCTTCAACAAGATGATTAGAAGCTATCCATGATGATTCCGGTGCCAAAGCTTAAAGATCATACCTTTGCACTTGGAGAATCACGGAGTTTGGACCGAGTCTACTTGAAGATGAAGATCGTCAAGAAGACTTAGGTATCTAGTTTAGAGTTTGTGTTTTAGATCCATATTTGTAAAGCTTAGTTTAGTTGATATGCTCAAGTGCACAAAACACACACGTTTCATGATTTGGTTTTTGGTTTTCATGAATAATAGATCAAAACAAGTTTTAGAAAAACATATTTTTAGAAAAACAGTTTTTATTGTGATTAAAACTATTTTTTAGATTTACTGTGAATTTATGAGATTTTTATTGAGTGAAAAGACCTATTTTCAAATCCCGTATCTGTGCAGAACTGAGGACTGGCTGACAGGCCAAGTCGGTCGACCGGACCGGTCGACCGCACCATAGGCCGGTCGACCGGGACGGTCGACCGACGTGCACAAGTCTGTGCACGTTTTGGAGTCTCTGGGACGGTCGACCGGGCCGGTCGACCGAGATGAGAGTTCTGCTCCAGGATGTTTCGGTCGACCGGGCCGGTCGACCGCTATTGCCCAACGGTCACATTTTTGACCGTTGGCGGTCGACCGGGCCGGTCGACCGGTGGCCTGTCAGGCTGCCACATCAGCCTAACGGCTAGTTTTGTATAGGGGCTATATAAACCCCATCTCTTTGGGGATTTTGGCCAAGTTTTTCAAGAGAAAAATTTTCAGTTTTCTGAAGTGTTTAAAAGAGTTTTCAAAAGAGTTTTAAGTGTAAAAACTTCTCATCTTTATTTGTTTTGGGTTTTTGGAAAATCAAAGAAAACTAGGTTTTGGGATTTTGATTTGGTATTTCTTTTCTATCATATACAAGAGATTTCCCAAGTAGTTTTTCTTTGTTGCTTGTTTCCAAAAACACTTTGAATCTACACTTGAGCTATATCTTCTATCCTAAACTATTTAGGATCTTGTTTTTGTGGAGAAAGAAAAAGGAAAGAGGTTTGTGGTTGAAATATACCACTTGTTGTAAACCCTTGATTTCTTGAGTTGCTCCCTCTTTGGTAGAGGTGGAGATTGTTGTATTGGGTTGTTGGTTTGGATCCCTCTTAGGTAGAGGTGATAGTGTTTGGTTGTGAGCCTCTTCGGTAGAGGTGTGTGGATTGGTTGTTGTGTTGGCTACGGGCCTAACCCCTCGGTTGTGAGGAGGTTGTTGTTTGAGAGAGGAGTTTGGTACTCCTAGAGTTGTAAGAAATCCTCTTCGGTAGAGGTTCCCTCGGTGGGAGTTGAGATAGTGGAAATCCTACACGGTGGTGTAGGCGGGGATGTAGAGCAAGGTGCTCGAACCTCGAAACAAATCTTGGTGTTTGCGTATTGATCCATTGTCTCTCTAACTCTCTCTCTCTTATATTTGTGCAAAGCATCATATTCATATCATATCATATTTGCTTGTGTTGTGCATATTTCTTATTGCCTTGCATTTATTCATATTGCTATTCATTCTTATATGCTTGGCTTGATTGTGTGTATTTTATATTGCTTGGATTGCTTGTGTGTGTGTGCCTAACTTATACTCATCCAACAAGAGCTTCACATAGCACCTCAACCCATTTCAAGGGGAATCAAGGGGAGTTAGTCCAGAGCCTCGCAAGGGGAATTCGGCTACACTTGTTGTATTGTATTAGTTTGTGCATAATTTGCATTAGCTTCCGCATTTAGCGCACTTAGTTTGCATTAAGTTTCTTAGATTAGCACTTACACCTATTCACCCCCCCCCCTCTAGGTGTTTTTCAATGTGTACTAATAATCTTGTGATTTTAGTTTCAGATCATTAATCAAGTTATTAGTAGGTGATTAGCTTCAACAAGATGATTTGGAAGCTTTCACATGTTGATTCAAGAGCCCGAGCGTCAAAGATCATATATAGCACTTGCTCGGTGGATCAAGGAGTTTTGGATCGAGTCGGCTTGGAGATTGCGCTCTACAAGAAGACTTCGGTACCATAGTTTAGTTTTGTGTTTAGATCCAAATTATAAAGATTAGAATAGTATGATATGCTCAAGTTCACAAAACACACACGTTTCATATTTTGAATATTGGTTTTCAGTTTTTCGATTTTAGGTTTAACCGATCTTGGTTTGCATGAATAGATAAATTCAAAACAAGTTTACATGATTTAATGTATATTAGATTTGTTCTATATACATGCATGCTTAATTTCCTAGACAAACTTAGTTTTGAATTACTTATTCATGTGTTTTATGTTTTGGTATTTTTAACAAAACATATTTTGGAATTAATGTCAAAAACATGGATATATATATATGTTTCATGTATATAGGATTATATCCATATACATCATGCCTAAATGTTGTTTAATATCATGTTTTTGTATTTGGAAGAGTTTTGGACAAAACGTATTTCTATTCAAAAATCCAAGTTTTAGAAAATACAGTTTTTGGTTTTTGGCAAAATTTCTATAACACAAAAATAGTTCAAAATGTTTGAGATTTGTGTTAAACTTTTTAACACAAGTTTGTATTTCAATGAAAAATGATAAAACTATTTTTGTGGATTTTTAGAGATTTAATGGGAATTTTTAGGATTAAAAATTACATGTTTTTGCTGACCTGAACAGTCTCTGCCAGGCTAGGTCGGTCGACCCCTACGGTCGACCGCACCAAGTAGCCGGTCGATCGTATCAGTCGACCGACGTGCACGGATACGTGCACGCTGGCTGTCACATGGTCCGGTCGACCGCACGGGCGACCGACTGTATGCAGGCAACTTTCTGTTTGTTTCGGTCGACCGGGCGGTCAACCGGTAGCTGGCAACGGTCAAAATGTGACCGTTGGCCGGTCGACCGCATGGTCGACCGGTAGGTCATTTTTGGCAGGATCTGCTGCCAACGGCTATATTTTTCTGGGGGCTATAAATACCCCATTAATGGCCAGTTTTCCATAAGATTTTTTGGGTGCGAATTTTTCCTTACTCTCTGGTGTTTTCACAGCAATCAAAAGAAGTTTTTGGATTTAAATTGAACAATCTATTTGGTGTTTTTGCTAGGGTTTGGAAGATCAAAGAAAAGGGTTTTGGGAAAAGTTTTTTATTCAACTTCTATATCTTGGTTCCAGTTTTTCCCAAGGATTTTCTTTGTGATTTTAATTTCCATTCCATTGTTTTCTCCACACTTGAGCTACATCTACTTTCTTATTCTATAAGATCTTTGTGTGGGAGAAAGAGATTGTTTGTGGTTGTTGTTTAGACCACCAAGTTGTAAACCCAATCTTTTCTTGGCTTTGTGCCTTTGGGTTGTATCCCTCAAGTTGTAAGGTGATCCTTATATTGGTTTGTGCTAATCCCTCAAGTTATGAGGTGATTGTTGTTGGCTTGGAGTTGTGCCTCAAGGAGGAGTTTGTGTTTGTAAGGAGAGGAGTTGGGTACTCCTTGTAATTGTTATTGCCCCAAATCCTCGGTGGAGGTTCCCTTTGTGGGAGTCCTTTGTGGATAAGCTAGTGGACTTAAAATCCTTCTGGGTGAAGGCGGGGATGTAGAGCTGGGTGCTCGAACCTCGAAACATATCTTGTTGTTTGCGCTTGATCCCTTGGCTCTTACTCTCTCTCTCTCTCTCTCTTTACTTTGTGCCTTGCATCAATTCATATTGTTCATTCATAATTGCTTGGCTTGTTTGAGTGTGCATCTCTTGTCTATTGCAATTAGTTTTTAAATTCCGCATTAAGTTCATTAGATTAGCATAATCACCTATTCACCCCCCTCTAGGTGATTTTTCAATTGGTATTAGAGCCTACGCTCCTGATATTTAGGTTTAATCACCTAGGAGTGAGATCTTGGTTTACTAATCTTCATTTGCATTGTTCATTTGCACACATATAGTTGCACTCATGGATAGCCCTCCTATGTTTGACTTTTTTAGACTTGATGTTTGGAAGGCCAATATGAGTAGCCATTTGAAAAGACTGGGACATCTAGTTTATCAAGCCACCACTCAAGAATCCTACCTAAATCATAGCAAGCATAAAAAGGCAAATGCATTAGCACTTAAAACACTTAGAGCATCTCTTAATGAAGATCTTTTATATGTGTTTGATCGTTATGACTCGGCTTTTGCAGTTTGGAGTATATTGACGTCTCCCGAGCTACCCGTGATTATCAACAAGTTGAGGAGATTTAGGAGAGACAAGTCCGACGAGCATTGCCTCATGGTCCAAGGGAAAGACTCCCTTGAGGTACAATCGGATTCTCAACTAGATGATTGCTCTAGTTCCTATTGTGATGGTTGTTTAGAAGCTCAAACCTTAAATATGGAACTTCCCACAAAGCTTGAAAAATTTTTGGAAAAACATAATCTTATGAAAAAGAATAATCTTGAACTAAAAGAAGAAATGAAGGACTTATGCTCAACTTTTGAATCGGTTTTGCAAGAGAAGGAAGAGATTACTAGTGAACGTGACTCACTAAGATCTCAACTAGACCTTGCCCTAAAAGAGATTGATGTTTTGAAAAGCAAAAATGATTGTGATGTTGTTGTGAAAAACAATGAGGTTTTATCTTCTAAATTGGATTCTGTTTTAAAAGATAACCTTGTTTTGAAAAATGAAATTGATTTCATTACTAAAGAATTGGATTTGGTTTTAAAGAAAAATGAATATTTAAAAATTGATATAGATTCTCATGTTTGTCATGCTGGTATAGCTTTTTGTTCTAGCACTCCTATTGCATGCTCCACTTTATCCTCAACTATTGAAAATGACATAAATGTTTTGAAGAAAAGTGTTGATTGTTTAGGCTCCACTTTGAGCCAATATGCTTTGAATCACACACGCTTGGAATCCTAGATTCGCAAGAAACAAGCTCCATCCTTGCATGCACACCCTCCACGGCATACACATGCTTCCCACGGTCACCACCATTACATGTATGCTCATGTGTACACATGTACACATTGTGGTCTAAAAGGCTACCTTGCTAGATTTTGCTATGATCGTTTACATGTTGAAAATTTAGCAAATAATCTTGGTTGGGTTAGGAAAGATACTAACCCCTATGGACCCAAAAGAAAATGGGTACAAAAGACCACCCCTTTGATATTTGATGTAGGTGTGGACTCTCGCATCACGTGAGAGTAGCGGCGCCTTGAAGTGGATGCGTTCCGTACTCAAAGAAAACAATTTGGATGCATCACTTTCAAGGGGAGTTTGGTGGAGAAGGACCACTATTGGTTTGGAGAACTAGAGAGGTGCCTTCATCGGTTTTGGTATCATTCTCTAACTCCCGTTTTTATTTGCATGCTTTTTCATATTATTGTTTATAGCATTTTTTAATGTTTGTTGATTATTATGATTATGCCATGATCATTAGATTAGTGATATACATGTTTAGTTACTTGAGACACCCATGTTTTATATGGATCTATATTTAGTGTTCTCACCTTATTTAATCTAATATGTATGCCCTAGATCTAATGCACATGCATATACATAATGATCATATGTGTGTTTATGATTTTTGTTTTGTTTTGATGTTTATAGCTTATTATGTTAAATGCCATGTTTATTAGACTTTTGACATGCATGTATAGCTTTTGAGATCACCCATGTTTAGATGGACCCATTTGTTGTGTTCTCACCATTCGTTTAGCTATTATATATTTCATGATTCTAATAGCATGTGGATTTACTTCATGATCATTTTTATGTCTATCATGATGATTTATGTCCCGTTTCGTGCTTCATGATTTGTTTACTTGTTTAGATGTTAGTTTTCATTAAGACTAGAATTTATACTTGTACATATAGTGGGCCACAAATAAATATTTATATATGTTTGTGCTTGGATGCTTATTTGTACCCATTAGATGTGCTAGTATAGTCTAGTTTTGATGATTCATGCATTCTAACTTGTATCCCCTATTTTGGACATGTTTTATGATCATGTGTTTTAACTTCATGTATATGTCTATCTTGTCCAAACTATTGATTATACATGTACATCTTTTGAGCCACGTGCCTTCATGCATATACTTTTGTGGACTCATTATGTTTAGGATATGTATGTATACTTTAGTTTTTACATAACATACATATGCCTTGAAGTTTAAATCGTTTTGATGATTTTCATATTTTTTAGGTAATTTCTATTAGTAATGAAAATCTAGTTTTTCATGTTTTCATGTTTTTAAGGAATTTCACATGAGCTAAATTGAATATTTTCATGATTGATATGTGTCACATTATACTTGTACACTTACTTTATTAGTTTACTCATGATTTGTTTTCATGAGAATTTGATATGAGTTTTATGGACTTTGAGTGTTTAGTGATCATGTGATTTACATGTGTTTCATGAAAAACAATTTTGTTTTATTCCTTACTTGAAGGATTTCGTACTAGTTAACAAGATTTCCCATTTAACTAGTTCGTATTCTTCTTTTGGTAGAGATTTTCAAACGTACTCTATTTTCAAACATATTTTTGTAAACCCTACCTTCGATGGGAGGTTGGATGGGAGATCATGTTCATGTATGCCTTAAAATGAAAATCATTTAAAACTTGAACCATGATTGGGTGGTAGATAATATGATGTATACACTTGATCTTTATTGTTGTTTCAATTGGTATCATTGGACTCTTTCAATTGGTATCAATTTTGACCTTTCTTGTATACTCATATATGTTTGTATGTATGTATGCCTTAAATTCCAAGAATATCAATTTCAATTGGTATCTATTTTTCATACATATATATATGTTTTATTTGTGCTTATTATATCCCTATATCTTTAAGCACAAAATCTTGTTTATACTAGTGCTTGAGCTTCAATTTTGTTTCAATTGATTACTTTTAAATTTGTATTAAGCCTACGCATTGTTTTAGTTGGTATTTCATAAAGGGGGAGAAAATTTGATTTTGTCTTTCAATTGGTATTTGTACTCTCATACTTTATGATTGAAAATTTAAATTTGGTATCATATGTTCAAAATGAAACATTTACAATTGGTATCAAAATTTTTGTTTAGACATTCAAAATTTATTATGTTTAATTTAAATTGGTATCAAGATTTTCATGTGTTTTGCTTAAAATTGGTATCAATATTTTTTTTTGTTTGTTTCTTTTCAATTGGTATCAAGATGTTATTCTTTGACATATTTTTACTTGATATCTTAATTGATTGTCACCCCTAATTGGTTTTGTTTTTATTTTAGACAAAAAGGGGGAGAAAAATGTATTGATTTAGTCTTGCTTTTACCCCTTATTGATGATTGTTTTTTTGTATTAAAAAGGGGGAGAAGATTTTGTTTTGTTTTGGTTTTTACCCCTTTGTTGATGATTTACAAAAAGGGGGAGAAAGATTTTGAGTTTGATTGAGTTTTATATATGCATGTTTATGTTTTGCATATATTAAGTTTAATTTAGTTTAATTTTAATTGGTATCTAGAGCATGTTTTGTTTTTAAACATTTCATTGGTATCTAGAGCCTCTTATTGTTTATGCATTTCTATGCATTAATGTTTAAGAGCCTTCATTGTATATTCATTATGTTTATTTGGTTATGCATGAGTTAAGGGGGAGCTTCTTTGAAGCTTAACTTTAATCCATGCATATATAACTCCATGAGTTTTGTCATCATCAAAAAGGGGGAGATTGTTGGCCCAAAGGCCTTCCACTCTAGTTTTGATGATGATTAACTCATGTAGTTATGTGTACTAATAATCTTGTGATTTTAGTTTTAGATCATTAATCAAGTTATTAGTAGGTGATTAGCTTCAACAAGATGATTTGGAAGCTTTCACATGTTGATTCAAGAGCCCGAGCGTCAAAGATCATATATAGCACTTACTCGGTGGATCAAGGAGTTTTGGATCGAGTCGGCTTGGGGATTGCGCTCTACAAGAAGACTTCGGTACCATAGTTTAGTTTTGTGTTTAGATCCAAATTGTAAAGATTAGAATAGTATGATATGCTCAAGTTCACAAAACACACACGTTTCATGTTTTGAATATTGGTTTTCAGTTTTTCGGTTTTAGCTTTAACCGATCTTGGTTTGCATGAATAGATAGATTCAAAACAAGTTTACATGGTTTAATGTATATTAGATTTGTTCTATATACATGCATGCTTAATTTTCTAGACAAACTTAGTTTTGAATTACTTATTCATGTGTTTTATGTTTTGGTATTTTTAACAAAACATATTTTGGAATTAATGTCAAAAGCATGGATATATATGTTTCATGTATATAGGATTATATCCATATACGTCATGCCTAAATGTTGTTTAATATCATGTTTTTGTATTTGGAAGAGTTTTGAACAAAACGTATTTTCTATTCAAAAATCCAAGTTTTAGAAAATACAGTTTTTGGTTTTTGGCAAAATTTCTATAACACAAAAATAGTTCAAAATGTTTGAGATTTGTGTTAAACTTTTTAATACAAGTTTGTATTTTAATGAAAAATGATAAAACTATTTTTGTGGATTTTTAGAGATTTAATGGGAATTTTTAGGATTAAAAATTACATGTTTTTGCTGACCTGAACAGTTTCTGCAAGGCTAGGTCGGTCGACCCCTACGGTCGACCGCACCAAGTAGCCGGTCGACCGTATCAGTCGACCGACGTGCACGGATACGTGCACGCTGGCTGCCACATGGTCCGGTCGACCGCACGGGCGACCGACTGTATGCAGGCAACTTTCTGTTTGTTTCGGTCGACCGGGCGGTCGACCGGTAGCTGGCAACGGTCAAAATGTGACCGTTGGCCGGTCGACCGCACGGTCGACCGGTGGTCATTTTTGGCAGGATCTGCTGCCAACGGCTATATTTTCTAGGGGCTATAAATACCCCATTAATGGCCAGTTTTCCATAAGATTTTTTGGGTGCGAATTTTTCCTTACTCTCTGGTGTTTTCACAGCAATCAAAAGAAGTTTTTGGATTTAAATTAAACAATCTATTTGGTGTTTTTGCTAGGGTTTGGAAGATCAAAGAAAAGGGTTTTTGGGAAAAGTTTTTGATTCAACTTCTATATCTTGGTTTCAGTTTTTCCCAAGGATTTTCTTTGTGATTTTGATTTCCATTCCATTGTTTTCTCCACACTTGAGCTACATCTACTTTCTTATTCTATAGGATCTTTGTGTGGGAGAAAGAGATTGTTTGTGATTGTTGTTTAGACCACCAAGTTGTAAACCCAATCTTTTCTTGGCTTTATGCCTTTGGGTTGTATCCCTCAAGTTGTGAGGTGATCCTTATATTGGTTTGTGCTAATCCCTCAAGTTGTGAGGTGATTGTTGTTGGCTTGGAGTTGTGCCTTAAGGAGGAGGTTGTGTTTGTAAGGAGAGGAGTTGGGTACTCCTTGTAATTGTTATTGCCCCAAATCATCGGTGGAGGTTCCCTTTGTGGGAGTCCTTTGTGGACAAGCTAGTGGACTTAAAATCCTTCTGGGTGAAGGCGGGGATGTAGAGCTGGGTGCTCGAACCTCGAAACATATCTTTTTGTTTGCGCTTGATCCCTTGGCTCTTACTCTCTCTCTTTACTTTGTGTCTTGCATCAATTCATATTGTTCATTCATAATTACTTGGCTTGTTTGAGTGTGCATCTCTTGTCTATTGCAATTAGTTTTTAAATTCCGCATTAAGTTCATTAGATTAGCATAATCACCTATTCACCCCCCCTCTAGGTGATTTTTCACTTCCAAAGGCTTAAAGCGGAAGAAGACTTCCCAGGGGTACAAAGGCAAGGTCCAAGAAGGCAAGAACATGCGCTTCAAGGGAACCTGCTACATCTGCAACAAAGAGGGGCATAAGGCGAATGAATGTCGCAGCCGTCTCAAAAAGAACAAGAAAAGCCACCCACAAGCAAACTTGACCGACCATGAGTTGCCAGGCCTTTCAGCTGTGGTGTCAGAAGTGAATCTGACAACCAACAATATGGATTGGTGGGTAGACACTGGGGCTACTCGGCACATCTGCTCTGAGAAATTATTATTCTCTGAATATCAAAGACTAGAGCAAGATGAGCAACTATTCATGGGTAATTCAGCCGCCTCAAAGGTTGAAGGAAAAGGCCAGGTCATCCTGAAGTGGACATCGGGGAAAGAGCTTACTCTTAACGATGTGCTTCATGTTCCAGACATCCGTAAGAATTTGATCTCCGGATCAATACTTAGTAAGAAAGGATTTAGAATGGTTTTTGAATCAGATAAATTTGTACTTACTAAGGGAGGGATGTATGTGGGAAAGGGTTATCTTGTTGGTGGACTTTTTAAAGCCAATGTTGCAGTGGTAGATAAAAAGTCTGTGTATTTGTACCCAAAGCTTATAAATAAAGGAAAATCTTCTGTTTATTTACTTGAGTCTCTTATTTTGTGGCATGCTAGATTAGGGCATGTAAATTACAAGTCATTAAAGAACTTGTCTAATCTGGGATATATTTCTAAACTCAACTTGAAAGAAATTCGCAAGTGTGAGATTTGTGTTGAGGCCAAGTTGGCGAAAAATTCATTTCACTCAATTGATCGAAATACAGAACCTTTAGGGTTAATTCATAGCGATCTGTGTGACTTGAAATTTATGCCAACTAGAGGCGGTAAAAAGTATTTTATTACTTTTATTGATGACTGTACAAGATACTGTTATGTGTATCTTTTAAACAGTAAGGATGAGGCAATAAATATGTTTATAACATATAAAGCCGAAGTTGAGAATCAACTCAACAAGAAAATCAATATTCTAAAATCCGATAGAGGCGGAGAATATGAATCAAATGATTTTAGTGAGTTATGTGCTAGTTTTGGTATAATACATCAAACAACAGCACCATATACTCCTTAGCAAAATGGAGTTGTTGAACGGAAGAACAGAACTTTAAAGGAGATGGTAAATTCCATGCTCGTAAGTTCTGGAGCTCTGCAGAACTTGTGGGGGGAAGCTCTATTAACTGCAAATTATATTCTAAATAGAGTACCCCACAAGAAACTTGGTCTTATACCATTTGAGTTATGGCATGGAAGGACACCTTCTTACCATTACCTCAAAATGTGGGGGTGCCTTGCAAAGGTGCTAGCACCATTACCTAAAAAGACTAAGTGGGGAGCAAAAACTATGGACTGCATATTCATAGGCTATGCTTGAATAGTAGTGCCTACAGATTTCTGATTCATAAATCAGAGATACCAGATATTCCTGTAAACATGATTATCGAATCTAGAGATGTTGTGTTCTTTGAAGATATTTTTCTATATAAACGGAAAAAAGATAAGACTTCTGGGAAAAGAACACATGAGATGGCGTTCAGGGACGAAAGCCCCGAGGAACCGACTGTTAATGCGGAAATTGAACCAAGAAGAAGTCAGAGATCTAGAATCTCAAAATCTTTTGGTCCAGATTTCATAGCATACGCTATTGAAAGCGAGCCTCAAACATTTAAAGAGGCTATGACAACCCCAAAAGCACAAATGTGGAAAGAAGTTATAAATAGCGAAATAGAATCCATACTAAGTAATCATACTTGGGAATTGGTAAACTTGCCTCCTAGCAGTAAACCAATTGGGTGTAAGTGGATTTTCAAACGAAAATTAAAACCCGATGGATCTATCGATAAGTACAAGGCTAGATTAGTAGCCAAGGGTTATCGACAAAAAGAAGGACTTGACTACTTCGATACTTATTCACCAGTAACAAGAATAACGTCCATACGGATGTTAACTGCAATTGCAGTATTGTACAACTTAGATATCCATCAAATGGATGTCAAGACTGCATTCTTAAATGGTGAATTAAATGAAGAGATATATATGGAGCAACCTGAAGGATTTAAAGTCAAGGGCCAAGAACACAAGGTGTGTAAATTGGTAAAATCCTTATATGGTTTAAAGCAGGCTCCTAAACAATGGCATGAGAAATTTGATAGTGTCGTGATCAAAGATGGATTCACTATCAATGAATGCGATAAGTGTGTTTACACGAAAACAGTTGGAAATGCATATATCATTGTTTGTCTTTATGTAGACGACATGTTGATACTTGGGACTAATATTGAAATTATTAAGTCCACTAAAAGAATATTATCAAACAGTTTTGACATGAAGGATCTGGGGGTTGCTGATGTAATTTTAGGAATTAAAATCACCAGAACACCAGATGGAATCAGTCTATCTCAATCTCACTACGTGGATAAGATGATAGAAAGATTCAAGGATCATGGGATAAAGGAGAATACAAATCCTTTTCTCCCACACGTTCACCTTCATAAGAATACAGGAACTGGAATAAGCCTTGGAGTATTCTCAGATTATCAGAAGTCTAATGTATTCGATGAATTGCACTAGACTCGATATTGCTTACGCTGTAAGCAAGTTAAGCAGATACACTAGTAATCCTAGTGATCAATATTGGACTGCTCTACTACGAGTATTGGGTTACATATCACATACTAAGGAATATGCCTTGAGATATGGACAGTATCCACCTGTACTTGAAGGATACAGTGATGCTAATTGGATTGCAGATTCTGAGGAATCAAAATCAACTAGCGGATACGTATTTACTCTAGCAGGAGCAGCGGTATCATGAAAATCTTCTAAGCAAACATGTATTGCCCGTTCCACTATGGAATCGGAATTCATAGCCTTAGATAAGGCTGGAGAAGAAGCAGAATGGCTTCGACAATTCTTAGAAGATATACCATTATGGCAAAAGCCAGTGCCCGCTATATGTATACACTGTGATAATCAAGCAGCTATATCTAGGGCACAAAATGTTATATACAACGGTAAGTCTAGACATATTCGTCGTAGACATAATACCGTGAAGCAGTTGCTCTCAAATGAAATTATCTCTATTGACTTTGTATCGTCAAAGGATAATTTAGCGGATCCGCTTACTAAAGGTTTAAGTGGAGAGCGTATAAACTGCGCATCGAGGAGAATGGGTCTAAAAGCCTAACCATACCGAGTCAGCTTAATGAAAATCTCACTTAGCGACTGGAGATCCCACGGACTAAGTTCAAGAGGAAAAACTAGTTATGATTGACTCAGCAAGTAAGCACTTGGGAGCTTGACTCCAATCCATTCCTAAGGCGCACATAAGTGCTTTTCTACAAGTGGATTAAGGATAAGCTTAATGCTTTTAATGATGCCTATATCTTGTTACTAAAAAAGTGGAGTAGAGTAGACTACTCTTAATAGGACGATCACCTATGTGAGTATAGAGTTGGGTCGGCTCTTTGGGAATTTCTATGGAGGCTGTTATTCCCTAAAGATACTCTTTGAAACCAAGAATATCCAGGGCCAAAACGGACACAACCGAGAACCAAAGTTGATTTGGAAAGTCACTGTGTGAAGCTTGTTGACTTGGCTTACACTAACGGCTAATAGTTCAAGACCTAGTTCACTGATTAGCCAGTAAGTCCGATAAAGCTTTCGCTATGGAAGGTTTAAGACTTAGTTCACCTATCCTGATGCAGTTTCTTTTCTAAAGTACCTTTCACAATAGAGTCAGTCTCTTTGTGTGTCATTTCCTTGAATCTCCATTTATTGTGGGGGATTGTTGGAATTGAAGAATATAATTATGAATCTTCGAGTTGAATTATGGCGAGATCCGTTGATCGAATCAATTGGATGATGGTTGGAGTGTGTTCTCCTTCCATTGGGGATGAACGTGGTATATTCACATATTCAATTCCGACTTCGAATGAATGAGATATTCAAGTCTAAAGATTGCCTAATTCAAAGCCAAAATGGGACTAAAGGTAGCTAAAAGCATTTAGTCCCACATTGGCCATGGGATGGAAGTTTGTGGTGTATAAATAGAGAAAATTGAGAACAAAGGGCGTGCCCTTTGGGTACTTGGAGTTTTCGCGCGCGATTGGGAGGGAACTATGCCAGCACATGCGTGCGTGCACGCGCTCGCCGCCGCTGGCGGCGGCGGCCTGCCGGGGCCGGGCCTGGGCCTGGGTCTGGGTCTGGGTTCGGGTTCCCTACCCTGCCTGGTTCTTTTTGAATCAGGTCTCATGGGTATGGATTGCGAGCAGACCCGCTCCGCTACCCGAACCAGACCCGCTCCGCCCCACCAACGGACCGTTCCGCTGTCAGGATTCGAACCGATCCGCCAAAGGTTGCGAACCAGTTGGACGGCCAAAGGTTGCGATGGTTGGGTCAAACCATTGCAACAGTTCAGACCGAACCGTTCCAACCTTTCGTTGGGTTCGAACCGTTGGCCCCTCCTGGAACGCTATAAATAGCGTCCAGATTCTCAATTAAAGACACACCAACTATAACACCAAAATTCAGAATAAACTTTCTCTCTCTCTGAGTTTTGAACACTTCAAGTTTCTGCGTTCTGAACTGGGAAGTGGAGTTCTGAAGTGACTTCCTAAAGGGAAGTGGGAAATCCGTAATTCGGTTTCCAAAGCGACTTCCAAAGGAGATTCTGCAAAATTCGTTCTGAAAGAAGGCTGAGAAAATTCAACAGATTCTTTTATAGAATTGTTGTCTGAATCTGAGACTTCTGAAGAAGAATATTCGTCAACCTTCCTTCGTCCTCAACAGTGGGTGCTCCTCCAAAGTAAAGGCAAATATTCATCTGAAATTTGTTTTTGTACCGTTACTTCAACGATCCTGTGAAGGTACTGGTTGACTACGGTTCGACTGTACGGTGATTTGGTAGTGCTATCCAAATACCGTGAAGGAGTGTTGTATCTTGGGAGACCAGCGTCCATTATCCCGTTAGCACCGGTGTGGGGGACGTAATTGTCTTAAGGAGATTCGCTCTAAGCGTACCTCACTCCAAATACTGTATAAGCTTTACAGTATATCGAGACTGACTTAGATTCAGTCTAATTGGTGTTTAACCAAGGAAGAAAATTGAAAGGTGGTTCTTAAATTAAGGAACGTTCTACTGAACGGAAAACCTCCCACCTGATATTTGCCGACCTGGCCAATTAGATTGTTGATATTTCAGTGATCTTAATTAGTTGTCAGATTGATTCCTGTTAAACAGAATACCAGCATATATGGATTGCCTATCGTAGCTTCAATGAAAACTCTAGTTTACCTAACTTGGTTGCCAAACAGGATGGAAAAGTACCGCGCTGAAAGAGAGACAAGACAAAGATAAACTGATTTTAGATTAAGTTTCTTATTGACAGTAAAATCAGCAACAAATGATACTCAAACCATACCTATAAAAGTTCAGATTGAACATTCATTGATTTATTCTTTTCCACACACCTTGAATTCAGTTTATGTGCTGTGCTGTAACTGTAACTCTACACAATCAGATAGATTTAGCCTCTACATGATTTCTAATATTCTGAAAGATATTCAACAAATTCTCCAAAAATTAAGCCTCTAATTGGCGATGTCATGTCTTGATTCCGTCGACTTCGGTTGCACGGGGCACTTCTTGGGCTGCCTGACTATGTATATCTGATCCCCTGCCTTGTTGTACCTCTCTTGATTTCGATGCCACGTCCACAAAGCATGTGTCTCATTCTTCACCTGCAATTTGAGAAAAACTGTATGTTTTTAGACTGCATAAAGAAATAAAAGACTAAAACTTTTAGATGCAGACATATAGTACACTAACAAGTACTGGGTTCTGGAATAAAAGAATGAATCTGTTGGCAATTGTTTCGCGAAATCCTTATTAATGTAGTGTGCGCGCGTGTTTCACCAATACTGGCATGAATGTTCACAAAGATCAAATCAGAATGTACAAATTCGTTATATAATCTGTACATGATCAGGAATTATGCAAGAAGATTTTTTGATTAATGGGGATTTTCCGGAAATTTTGAATAGTTTTGAAGTCAATCAGTGGAGAGACAGTAGATGCAAAATATGTGAGCACACTCTGCAAATCATGTAAATATCTAGCCAGATCATAGACTGCAATGAACTGAGAGAAGAGCGAGAGACAAAAATACCTCTAAGATACCATGGCCAAAGCTACTCTCCCTATATGCACTATAGTCCGGTTGCCTATCCCAGCAAAACTTGCCCGCAGCCGGGCCTGTGGTGAAGTTGAAAGCACAAAAACCACCCATGAATTTATCGGGAGTGCTCAATGGTTCCGGACATCCACCGAGGTCATCAGCATGCCCTACCGCCATCTTTTCCCTATTACCTCCATCCCCAACTGTTATATATACCGGTCCACAGGGGTCCAACGAGTAGTTGTAGACCGGTTTGATCTTTCGTAGGCATGAACCTGAAAATATTTTGAATTCGATTGAAGCAGTCAAGTTAGCTATGGCTAGAGCTGTAGAGGATGTAAGTGGACTGAGAAGTGTATTACACTTACATGACCATTAAAGACGATGTCGAGGCCATATGAATAGAGCAAATCTTCCATTGCCACCCTCATACACTCTGCTTCCCTGTAATGGGCTTTATAGGTGCTATACCATGGTGCATGCCATACAGCTACCAACCAAGGAGTCACACTTCTGTCTACATTTGCCAGGTCTTTCTCCAGCCACTTATATTGATCCCCTGGAATTTGAAGATCAGACATCATTAGTTGCTAGCTGAGTAATGCTAGATTGTATAAATCTTCCACAAACTACAAAAATATCTCGGCAACTAAGGGAGTATCGAGTGCATTGTCAATCGTAACTAGGAGGATGTTGATGTGCACAAGGGAATCATGTACCTGATTTGTTGTAAGATGTATAGGCACCGAGCATAACGAAATGTATTCCTCCAGCATTGAAGGAGTAGTAAAATGTAGAACGCGATCCACTTTCTTCAGACGGGAATGCAAATCTGGAGCTGTAGGACACAAACGTCTGGTTTTTTTCCTGTAGTTCTATCTCATGGTTTCCTTCTACAACCATTATCGGGATTTCTGAAAGCACAGGTTCCATGTACCTAACAGGAGAATCCCATCAGTACTCATAGTTTTTAATAGCATATGAGAAATCCAATATCAGTTCCTCATGTAACACACACACCTCCCCCAATAATCCCAGCGGGGCTGGTAGGTTTCATGGATCGGCGTTTGTGAGAAGGAGCAAGAGTAGCAGTCTGCCCCGGTTCCATTTGTCAGGTACAAGTTTGCATAGCTAACATCCCCAGCTAACACAATCAGATCAGGGTGGTTACTTCTCATATGCTCCGCTGTGGAAGTAGTGTTGTATGTAAGACCCAAATCGCCAACCACAGCAATTCGTTTCGGATAGCTGTGAGGACCGGCACAAGGCATAGTCTTGAACTTGTGGACACCACTCATGGCTCGTTTTGAAGGGTCTCCGCATTGATAGTAGTACCGTGTCCCTGGCTGCAATCCTGCAGACGAAGTAATATACCGTTTTAGATGGAAGAACTACAAATGTAATGTTCATTGCGAACTGTAGATTTCAATAGTTTTACAGCAACAAACAAGTCTACCTGTGAGGCGAACATGATGGATTATGCCAGAGGTATAATTCTGCAGGCCATCAAATGGGTAGTTTTGATTGTAAACAAGTGAATAGCCAGTAGCTTCATGAATCAACGAACGATATCTTTTCCCAAATCGAACAATGCTAGCTACAGCTCCAGGATCTAATGGCTTTATATCTTCTCCAATTTGGAATTCCCCTGCGACCCACAATCAAAGCTACGTTGATTGATGGGCTTCACATACGATCAGAACTTTCTGGAAAAACTTCAGAATAAGAAATAAATGAATGGACCTGTGACCCATGAGATGTAAACCGAGTCCCCCGTCGCCGAGAGGGAGACCGATATCTGCTCCGGTTCGAAGTCGTGAGCCCGGTGGTTCTTCTGAACCCTGGGGTCGGACTCCGGCAAGTCCACCGCGTGGCCGCGCAACCCGGGTCTACCGTCACGGGATCGAACGGCCCGTCCAGCGTCGCCGGAATGGTGCCGTGACAGCACAAGAAGGCAGCGGAGAGCATCGCCGCCGCGAGAACAAGTGGGCCCCGCTCCCTCATCATCTTCTTCCTCTCTGTTGATTCAAAGAGATGCAGAATTCTCACAAGCAAGGTCTTTATAAGAGGCAGGATAGTCCGTATGCGATCTTTCTCTCTTTCTTTCTTTCTTTTTTTTTTATTTCTTTTTTTGGTTTTGGATTGTGCACGCGCCATAATTTAGAACGGCTTGTCCTCAACAGGAAAGTTTTCTGCAGTGAAAAGAGTTTCCAAAAATCTAACATGATATTTGATCACGTCTCATTATTAATTTGACTTTCGAAGCTTGAATTTTGAAATTGTTGGACTTTCGCATCAAAAATCAAAATTCAAACCCAGTTGAATTCAAGCATTGCGTCTCGGGGAATTGTTCAAGGTTTATGCCACAAGATACGAAGCTATCCTTGTCTTATCAGTAACTAGAAGGGCTTTGCTTTGTTCTCCCATGAAGACCAAAACTTCAAGCAGGGAAAGGAAAAGAAAGAGACGATGACACGCTTGTCCTTCACACAAACCGACCTGGTTCTTTTTCGAAATTATCTGCCTCAATTTTGTCCACATACTTTTAATTTGATCCGCTCATCGCATCAGCCTGCACTTTGACCCGTGACGTTTGTCGGTTGCCCAGTTTTTATTGCTCGGGGTCAGAGATGAGACAGAATGACAGGGAGATAGTTGAGGGATGTGATAAGACTTATCTATAGCTCGCTTTCTTTTGGGCTTAGCCCACCTTTGACTTGAATCAATCTTGAAAAATGCCTACTTCAACTTGAGCCTCACAAGCTCAAATCAAATGTCCAATATAGGGTCTGTTTGTTTCGCGTAAAACTCTGTAATTCGTAAATGACTTACTATTCAGTTACAATTACGGTATTTATTTGGACCGTAATTCGTAAAAGAGTTACGTAACTCAACTATCACTCACTTGTAACCCAGTTACCACTCACTTACAGCCCAGTTACAGTTAATTTTGTGGTCATACAAATTTGTAATATTTTTTTATATTAATATTAAAAAATTTTAATATTTAATTTTTTTAATATTTATTTGCAGTATTAAAACTTTTAAAATCACCAAATAGTTAATTTTGTGGTCAACTTTTTCACTTACGACTTATACATTACGACAACCAAACACCGTAAAGTACAATACACTTTCCCACTTTTACAATTTTATATTACCAACCAAACACCGTAAAATTTACATACATGTAACTCATTTACAATTGTAAAAGACTTTACCAATTACAACTACGAATTACGGCCAGTTACGACAACCAAACAGACACATAGTCGCTTTCAAAGTAATATTTATTATTACCATATAATCTATAGAATTGTAAAAGATAAAATAAATACTTCTATTCTTAGAAAAATTTTGTGTTTTAGTGAAAAAATAGAGCTGTTTAAGAGAAATTAGTACGACTTGAACGGGCGTGTTTGATTTAGGGCGGAAGTGAGATTCTCACTTTTGGTGTTTGTTTAAAACTGGAAAAGGGAAACGGGAAAACCCCTTTTCTTTTTCTTTTTCTCTTTTATATCTCTTTTTTACACTACCATTTTTTCACTTGCAGTGTGATACAATTAATTTTATGGTCATGTAAATGTTACTTATAATAAATTGTAACTCAAAACAGTTAATTTTATGGTCTTGTATCCCACTTGTAGTTTAATTACAGTCCAAAAGAATAAGTTCATAATTAATATTTATTTAAATATTATTTTGGTCAACTTTGTGGTCAATTTTTCACTTCCAATTCCACATTACTAATCAAACACCAGAAAATTCAATATACTTTTCACTTACACTTTCACATTACAACTAAATATTGTAAAGTTTATTTGCGCAAATCCCAATTTTTTGCCTTTTTCCTCACCTTTTCCTCGCCATTTCCCACTTACACTTTTCCTCACATTTGCAGCAAACCAAACAGGCGAGAAATTAGTGTGAAATAGCTTGTCACAACTTTACAGTTCTTTTCCTCTTCTTTTCTTTTCTTTTCTTAATTCTTAAAAAGCTGGAACTAGCATTGAAGGCCCTTAAGCCAGGTTAGTTGGATTAAGGCCCAGGGATAGGTTGGAAGCCCGAATTTAAGCCTCAAACAAAGATCTTAGGGTCAGGGTCGTCGCTTACTCGAACTAGGGGGGCGAACGGGCCGGTTTAGCCTGACCCAATCCTGAACCCGCTGGGCCGAGGCCAAGCCAGGACCCACCTGACAAAATGGGGCGGCCCGGCCCGGCCTCGGTCCCCCTTCAGGTGACTCGGGGTGTCCCGGCAGAGTCGGGCCGGGCCAATTTTATTAAAAAAATTGAAAACCCTATTAACCTAATAAATATATTTGGGTTTCTATATTTTCAAGCTCCCAATTATGCATTGTGATTTAGGCGCTTAGATTGGATGTGGAAGTCATGGGTTCGAATACTGGTCAAAGCAAAAAAAAATTATAATTAAAAAAAATAGAGGTGGGGGTGGTGAGCGGTGGGGCGGCGGAGGTTGGGGTGGGGGGTGGGCTGGGTGGGCCGTGTCGAAACCCAAACCCAGCCCGCTCGCGTCGTGGGACGCATTTGCCCCACCCAGGCACGCCCCGCTACCGGGACGTGCCCGGGCCGGGACTAGGCCCGAGTCACTCGAGCTCACACGGGACGGGTCCGTGCGGGTTACCGGGTCGACCCGGCCTAGTTCGCACCCCTAACTCAAGTTCTAGTTCAACTTCAACTTATTATTGTCTCTACTACTATGAACTACCACAATAGAGTCGTTGGGCATCCATTGTTGTTGGATCATTATCCCCTCTTTAGAGCAACCACACCCGTTAATGGTAGAGGAATTGTCACTTGAAGATGACAACAACCATGTCAACAAACTATTAGACCTAGCGCTCGACTATCCATCCTTGGGGAAAATCTCTCCCCGTCAGTAATGTCCCCTCTTTAAATCTCTCCCCCATCAGTAATGTCCCCTCTTTTGGTTGATGCTTGTAGTGGTCAGTTTCTGACCCTGTCAAGATCACAACACGTGTCCATCAAGCCCTCGGACAATCGCATAACACGTAGTCGTCCCCAGAATGTCTGAAGAAGAGTTCTAATCTCATTTAAATTCTGAGCAATTTAAACGGTCAAGGGATAGAGATAGGGTCAGTTATGAGTACCCCTATCTCCAAGCTAAATCTTCATTTGAACCCGACGGTTATAGCTCAAAAGTCAACCACGTTGGCAGCTGGATTCCACTGGATAAAGATAAATAGGTGATCTTCTAATTCAAATCAAAGATGTTTGGCTCCAACCACTTCCAACATAAGCGGTTAAGATCGGATAGATATTCAGATAGAACAAGACTTTGTAATCTTATCCAAACACACCCACTTGTATAAATATGAGACCCCTCCAATGAGGGGGGCATTAATCAACCCTAGAAACCGTAGCACACATGATCAGACAATCACCATTGTAATATTCTCTGAATTATGGTGGAACCCTCTCTCTTGCACGGTGTTTTTTTCCTTTCAGTTTTTCACGTAAATCTGTGTATTTGATTTGATTTAATCTATAAGATTTATTCATCAATCTTTATAATTTAGTGTGTGAATAACTCCTCAGGAATTACCCACTGCAATGCTTTTCAATATCTTATTGTCCTTAATTTTGGTATCCAATGATCCCACCTATCAACCAGAACCCCTTTGCTTGTGTTGTTATCTTATTGTCCTTCTCCATAGTTATGTTGTTATGACTTTAGATTGCTCCGAGACCATACCATTTGAACACACGCACTGTCCCACACTCCTCCTCGACTGCAGTTGAAGCTCTCAATGACATTCATGCGTGGCAATGGGAATGGACACCGTGGTGACTTAACAACACACATTATCCCCATCAAGTTCCCTTGCTGCTTCTCCAAGCGTGACACATATCAGCATGGACATTTATTTTTTCTATAAGAGTCTCGTTTATTGTTTGTTGGTGGTCTTTAGAGTGCAAGAATACACTGGCATGCATCATACCATTCAATATTTCCCTATTATGTTAGGATTCCTATGATTTTTCCTTCTTGAATTGCTAATTTTCCAAGCTTAACGGGTTGCATTATCATATTCAAGGTGTTGACCCGAAGGTTGAGATTGCTAAACTAAAGGTTTAATCAACCACGTATTTTGATGATTCATAGCTTATGTAGTTAGTGACTAATTATTTTGAAGTTGTATTTAAATATATACAATTTATTTATCAATATACAGATTGTTCGAGATCATATTGTGAAACTCAAGCTCAACCAATACCGTATGGAATATCTTTCATTGAGGATTAAAGCTAAACGAAGTCGAATTCATTTCAAGATATACCAAAGACTTCAACGTTTCAAGGTAAAGAAGTTTGTATGTTTGTAAGTATTTGTGTTAAACACTACAACAAAAAAGAGGTTCTACGTCAGTTTAAAACCGATGTGAAAACGAAACAACGTACCAACATCTATGAGGCCGACGTTGAAAGTTGGGGAAAATACGTCGGCTTTAAATCGACGTGAAAAACCTTATTTTTAAAAAAAAAAATAAAATAATAAAACATCAACCACGTTGGTTTTAAGCCGACATGAAAAATCTTATTTTTTTTTAAAAAAATAATAAAACACGAGCTCCACCACCGAACACCATGAGCTCTATCACCGAGCACCACCACGAGCTCCACAACCGAGCTCTCGCCACTGAGCACCACGAGCTCCACTGAGCACCACGAGCTTCACAACAAGCACCATGATCTCCACCACCAAGCTCATGCCACCGAGCACGACGAGCTCCACCACCGAGCACCACGGGCTCCACCACGAGCTCCACCAATGAGCGCCACGAGCTCCACCACCGAGCTCCTGCCACCGAGCACCACGAGCTCCGCCATCAAACTCCCGCCATCGAGCACCACGAGCTTCACCTCAAGCATCACCACGAGCTCCACCAATGAGCACCATGAGCTCCACTACCACCGAGCTTCACTAGCCCTCCAGTCAAAGCTTTTCGTTGCTCTGCTCGGAGCAAAGCTCTCACTGTAGCATAATTCTGTTGCGTGCATCCCACCTTCATCGTCGTGGAGGAATTTGAGAGGGAGAGATGAGGTCGTGGAGGCTGAGAGGAATAGATGAAATCTAGGGAGGAGAATTTGAGAGGGAGAATTTAGGAGGTAGGGATTTTAGTTTTTTTAATTTTTTTTGGGAATACACGTCGGTTCAATTTTAGAACCGACGTGTTAAGTTTTTTACAGAACCGACGTGTTAAGTTTTTTGTCTTATTTGAATTTCTAATTCGGTTCATTGGAGAACCGACGTTGTAATTTTTACAAAATTTTATATTTTGAGTTTCTACGTCAGTTCGTTGGAGAACCGACGTCGTAAATTTTTACAAAATTTTCTTTTTTGAGTCTCTACGTTAGTTCATTGGAGAACCGACGTTGTAAGTTTTTGAACATGTTACAAAACTTCCATCGCCTCTATTTTTTAGGTTTCTACATCGGTTCTCCAAAGAACAGACGTTGCAAGATTTTTCAACATATTACAAAAATGTCACCACCTCTATTTCACGTCATTGTGTTACTGAAATTGACATCAAACGTGCGACATGAAAGACCAATCCTAGTGAAAGCTATAGTTTGTAGAATTGGTAGTTCAAGCTTGATACACACACGGCTTTTTGTTTGATGGTTAAAGAGTTTTTCGAAATCAAAATTTACACAAATATTGATTTTACCAAAACTGTGTCAAAACATTTTGATTTGAATGAAAATCAATTTTAATCTTGATTAAATCTCAAAAATAAGTTTTTCCGTTTGAAATATGCAGTGGAGTTTATCCATACATATTAAAGCTAAATTATATCTCAAGAAACTTATTTTTTTGTGATTCATAAAGTTGAAGTTAATTTTTACGAAGTTTTAAAAAATCAGTTTTCACTTAAGAGCTTTCGACAGCCCTTATAAGAACTGTCGAGAACAGTACTCAGTGTGCATAGTTTTATATTTTGAGCTGAAGAACTTTCGATAGCTTCTATATATTTTCAACAGTATTTTACAGAGAACTCAAAAAGTTCAGAACAGACTCACTTTTGATACCAATAGTAGTGTTTTTCACTACCTGTCGAAAGGAGCTTTCGACAGCTTAAGTTTTTGCTTTCGATAACATTTTTCAGAAAGTTTGGGCTACTCAGAGTGGCTAAGATTTTCGACATCTGTTCTGACTTTTGAGATCTCTCTGATGACTGTCGACAATATTTTCGACAGCCAGTATAATATTTCCAAAAGTAGATATCTGAATTTAAAAAATTTAGCCATTCTGACCGTTGACTGTCGACAACCCTACATCAGTGTTCGACAGCTCATTAACTTTTTCTACATGATTTTAGCAAAATGTTTTTGTTATTCCTATTTGAATTTTTGCTATAAATCTAAATTATTTTGCAGAAGTTTATAATAAAGTTTTACAATAGTTTTCAAGTGCTAAGAGCTTCCAATCTTTTTGAGTTTTCTATAAAAGTTTTTAGAGTCTTATTCTTTCAATTTCTTTTAAATACCTCATCTATACGAGCTTGAGCCTCCAAATCTTCTACTATAGCTATTAAGGCTTATTCTTGAGAGAAGTTTCTCTGTGATCGGAGTGTGATCACAATTATTCATTGTTGATTCTTTATAAGCCTCAAGTGAAGAAGGTTGTGAGAAGTCGATCATGAGGGATTGCATTGCTGTAGGAGTTAAGGCTCCACGGGTTGTGATCCAAAAGGGATCTTGTTGTAGAAGTTGCAGGTCCAAGTGGTGATCTTGCAGGATCATGTTGTAAGTGTATTTTGGTTTCGCAAACCGGATATAGTGCTTACATCTCCACGAGTTGAAAAAGCAGACGTAGATCAGTGGATCTAACCTTGAAAACAAATCCTTGTGTTTGCCGAATTTGCATTTTCTAACTATATCTTTTTACTTTTTTCTCTGCTTAATATTTGCTACTATTGGATACTAATTGTAATTAAGTTTGCTTATGATACTTGTTATAATTGCTTACTACTAAGGGTGCCATCGGATCGGATACGGATCGGATATTACCTCTACCATATTCATATCCGCACCCACCTTTGGATACGTATACGGATACGGATATTGGCGGATGTGAAAAATGTCTTGTGGTACTCTTGCAAGAATCGAATACTTTCCACTATTACTTTTTCACCAACTCAAATATCAAAATTTAATGCCTTATTCCATTGAAAAATAGTCTCCTCCATACCGATATCATTATGAAGCACGCAACATTCGGATATCGGATTGAATACGAATAAGATATTACGTTTATCACATCCGTATCCGCACCTACCTTTCGGATACGGATACGAATATTGACGGATGTGAAAAAATGATATCCGTATCTAGATTGGAGGCGGATTCGAATACGGATATCCGCGGATAATCCGTATCTGGTGGCACCCCTACTTACTACTGATGTTTAATGTGTTTATTACAAATAATTTTATAATTTCCCATAATTGATTAGCATCACCTATCCCCCCCCCCCCCCACCCCCCCCCCCCCCCCCCCAACACACACACACACACACAAAACCCCAAAAAAAAAAAGCAATTTTATGTGTGTTTGTTTGGTGAAGTCACAAAGAATACAAGGTCAAAATACTGTATTCCGAATATTTGGCGCTTTTTTATTTTGAAAACGTGAATAAAAAAAAAGAGTCTTAGATTCTTCTCACATTCACTCTTGATTTCTTGTGATTAAACCAGAGAACAAGAACGGTTGTGTTGATTGATGAACCTTTTTCCTCCCTTGGTTCCTGGTGAAACAACTATACTGCATAGTCTCTTCTTTTCTACATGATGTTTGTTTCGCTAACCAATAATAATAAAATACGGAAGTTCTTTTTTTCCCGTTATACTCTGAAAAATAGCAATCATACGAGTAGACATTGCTCCACATTAGCTACGATGACTCTCTGTAGATAAGCTTCCTACATTTTCGTTGACTCTTGATTAGATAAAAGTCTATGAAGAGATGATGAAAATTCCTTTAGAAAAGCAATCAAGAATAGGTTTCATGTGTTAGTGCATAATGTAATGAGGTTTAATTTCTTGAATTGGTCAGCATCTTGCGGTTGAGGATTGCCAAATAGAACTGTCATCAGCGAATATATATGAGATGCACAATGGCCTGCTCACTGTTTGATAGTTTGAATTGTACTCGTTCATGAAGATTAGTTGCACCAGGGAGAGGTTTTTAGCATTCCACTCATTCTGAGTATGTAGTGGGAGGGATCACTTGTCTGGAAACAGTTCTAGTTTTTCTTTTTCTTTTTCTTTTTCTTTTGGTTTTTTTATGCAATTGGACCTACCAATTGCATCTGTAGAAATTACAAGTTGCAGTTGTATGGTCTGTTGTAACAGCAAAAGTAATTGCAAAAAAGGTACAATAGCAGTTAATTGCAAATAGGACATAAGGATGAAAAATGTGAAAGTGTAAGTGAGAAATTGAGATTTGTACAAACAAGTTTTACAGTGTTTAGTTGTAATGTGAAAGTGTAAGTGAGAAAGTATACTGTGTTTTACGGTGTTTGGTTGGTAATGTGGAAATGTAAGTGGAAAAGTTGACTACAAAACTAATTGTTTGGTGATTTAAATAATACCAATATTATTATATTAAATCTTCTATTAAAAAATAAAATGTATCATAAATTTGTCAACTAAATATTAAATAGTAATAAAAATATTAACTACTAAGTAAAAATAATATAGTATTAAAATATTAAACTAATAATAAAAATATTATATTACTAAAATAATAATAAACTAACAAAAATAATTAAATATTAAAATATTAAAATATTCTTGAAATATAATATTTTTAAAGAGGCATTTCGCTACACCCCCTATGTCGAATTGTAATTAGAAAAAAAAACTCAACTTCATACTTTTGTTCGCTTCAGCTAGCTCTCTTTTTAAAGTAAGGATGTGGCCCACGTGTCAAGCGCTTCAGCACGCTTATCAGTGGCAAAAGACGAAAATGCCCCTACGTAATCACTTCCAAAAAGTGGAGCATTTCGAAATTTCCTTTTTTGAGGATTGGGACTATGATCGCAGTACTCACAAAATGATCACAGTATAGAGGACTGTGACTAATCGCAGTCCTCATAAAAATGTCTTATTTATGAGGACTGTAACTATGATTGTAGTTCTCACAAAATGATTGCAACCATATTTTCATAAAATGCACTATTTATAAGGACTGCGACCATGATCGCAGTTGTTACAAAAAATATCATGGTTCTGAGGCTTTATAAGATTGCGACCATGATCACATTTTTCTTTATTATGACTGAGACCATGATCACAGTATTCAAAAAATGTCTTATATTTGAGTCTTTATGAGGATTGGGGCCATGATCGCGGTCTTCACAAAATGCCCTATTTCTGAGTCAGTCCTCACAGAGGACTACAAATATGAGTTACAATCATCATATAGCATCGCCATCATCATCAGACTCCTCCGTCCAGTGTCATCAAATGATTCTTAATGCTTTTCAGATCTAAGCACAACAAAACTCAGCGAGATCTGTAAAAAGGTTGATTCAAAAAAATTTCCAGAGGCTCCGCCCCTTTCCAATCCCCACGGCGAACTGGCCGCACATGTCGATTCGTGAATTACTCTGTGTCGGGGTCAAGGTTGAGGGGAGAGCGACGTCAGAGGCAATCAAAAAAGGTAAAATAAGAAATAAAAATATATAAAGAAGTGGTGGTTGGGAGGAATCAGTTTATGCTTATGTGAATGAGGCTGTACCGAATCAAATTATGACGTTAGATTTTTTTTCTAATTACGAAGCAAAGAAAGTGGCTGTAGAAATATTCCATTTTTGAATTTATAATCATTAAAAAATATTAAAATACTAAATATTATAATATTATGTAAAACATAAATATTATAATATAAAATATTAATATTAAAATATTAAATAATTTATAAAAATATTTAAATTTAAATTAATTTTAAAAATATTAATTGCAATATTAAATATTAATATTTTAATATCAAATATTTAAAATTCTACTGCAGCACATTACAAGGAAAATGGGAATGTAAAAGTGAAAATGAGATTGGGAAAAAGTACAAGTGAGATGCAAATCCCACTTGCGCTTTACCGTTGAAACAAACAGTGGAAGTGGGAAAACCATTTTCCCACTTTCACTTTTTCTCCCTTTTCCTCAAAACAAACACGCAACCAACTGCATAGTTGGTAAAGTTTGTTGAAAATGACTGAAGAAACAAGTCTTTTTTGTTTTTTTTTTTCAACGAACCAACGACTTTGGTTTGTATGGGTAAAGATTAAAAGACTAAGTCCTCTTTTTGGTTCAGAGAAGGGACTTGCATTCAACCCAGTTTTTTATTCACCTGAGATGGGGAAATTTATAAAGAAAATTTTGCTACAACCACCTACTTTACTTCATAATTAGAAAAAACTTAGCTTCATTATTTTATTCACTACAGTCTCACCCACGTCAACACAAATTGATTCCTCCTAACCACCACTTCTTTATATATTTTCATTTTCTTACCTTTTCCTATCGCCCCCAATGTTACTCTCCCTTCAACCCTTACCCGAAGCGGAGTAATTCACGGGTCGACTTGCACGATCAGGTCGCCGTGAGAGTTGGAAGGGGGCAGGGAGCCCCCTTCTGGGGGTCTCAGCGGGCGGAGCCCCCAGATCAAATTTTTTTGGGATCGACCTTTTGCATATCTCGTTTTCTCATGCTCGTGATGAGTTTTGTTTGAGTTTGTGATCGATGTGGTATTTAGATCTAGAAATAATTTGGGATCATTCGATGCAGATGAACGGGGGTTTGCTGATGATGGTGATGCTGATATGAGGACTGCGACTTAGATCGTGTCCTATGTGAGGATTACGACTATGGTCGCAGTCCTTTATTAAAAGGTTGCAACTATGGTCACAGTGTTTTTACTAATTGAAAATTAGGGCATTTGTAAGGATTGCGATGATTATCGTAGTCCCAATATCGGCTCAAAATTTATGTTTTGTGAGGACTGCGATCATGATCGCAGTCCTAATAAAGAATAAAAAATAAGGCACCTGTGAGGATTGCGATCATGGTCCCAGTCCTATAAAGACTTAGAAATATGTCCTAAAAATGAGTTGCGATCATGGTCGCAATCTTATAAAGGATAAAAAATAAGAAATTTTGTGAGGACTGCGATCATGATCGCAATCCTATAAAGACCAAAAATATGGCATTTTTCTGAGGGTCGTAGTCCTCAGAACTAGGACATCCTCAGAAATAGGTTACCTACAGTCCGCATTTTTGGAACGGACTGCTTTTTTTGAAGCGATTACTGTGGGGCATTTGTGTCTTTCATATTTCAACAAAATTGATATACTCCGATGCCAATTGTTACGTGTATAACCCGGGATACCATACTTACTATGATACCAATAGTTGGGAGATACGGAGATCCATACTGAGGACCTTAAGCACGCCACGAGATCGATTACCTCGAGCACACAAGATGATAATTAAAAAAATATAAGAAGAAGAACACACAATTTAACGTGGTTCGGTCTAAACTTGGCCTACGTCTACGGGGAGAGAAGATGAGAGAGCTTTATTAATTAACTTGATACAAAGAAATCTAGCCTTCCTCTTAATGACACAACAATATTCACCTTCCCCTTGAATCTACGCTTAGATTACAAGAGTATACCTTCTCTCTATGGACTTCACCTTGCTCCTCTCTTTCTTGACTTTTGTAGAACTTTATTGACTGTTTAGGGCTTTACATTTTTTTTCACCACAACTTTAATTTGTTCCTCTACTCCACCTAAATCCTAGGTTTCTACCCTTTATTTATAGGATTTTACAATACAACTTCTATGTGGACTGTGAGACGATCTTGGCCATTGGATGCTTGATCAATCCTGTTAGGAGTTGATCTCCTTGATCTAGAAGGATTCTAGACCATTTAATATTTATAAACAAATCTTCATTGAATAGGAATTGAATCTTATTCATGCTCCTCCTGAAAACTCGCAATTGCCCAAAAAGAAAACTGTTTCACCTTGATTTGCTTCTACTTCAAGTCATCTTCTCCAACTCAATTGGATTTTCTTGGACCATCATCTTCTCTTGAAAAATAAGGCAAAATCCTAACAAGCTCCATCTTGACTTACTTTCCAAGCCTTTAGCAAAATAACTTGAGATTTTGGATTATTACCTTAATACTTTCCTTGGTTGTGACCACGTCGTGAAGCCTTTAACATTGTCCCCTCTCTCCAGGGCCTTTGGCAGATTCATCGCCATGCCTTGGAACCATATCGGGCCTTACCTGAATGTACCCTTTCTTTAGTAGTCCTGCAACACTTAGACTCGTTTGCAATTTTTCTTGAAGCTCTATCTCAAAGTGAGCTCCCTTCAAGCTTTTCATTGAACTCCTTGATCTAATTTCTTTCTCTTAGTTTGTATTGCATCATCACCACCAGTAAATTTCGTTTTGTGATGCCTTCCCAGCCATGGGGCCCCTGCTGGTCTTGAGGCAATTCCCTCTAATTCTGACGTGGTCTTACCGACTCTACACGAACATTATCAAGTGCCATGGTCTTTCACCGATCACTTGGTGATGGCTCACCTTCCATCGATGTTTTAATCTTGAAACTTACCATTTTCACATAACTGTCATGGTCTTAGCGGGCCTTCCCGCCATACACTGCCATGGCCTTCCTTCCATCAATCAGGGCTGCCATCCACTACTGCATTGATTTTTGTCAGATCTATTGTCCTGCTATTGATGATCTTCAAACTTGATAGATCCACCAATGACTGCAATAATCTCACCCTATCACGACTAGTCCGTTGTAACTTTGATCGTGATCTTCGTTGATTCCTTTAACCAATCTGTACAGAACCTGTATCAGAGATTGAAATCTCCTCAATCTGTACCGATTATTGCATCCAGAATGTTAAAAAAACATAGGGTTTGATACCTTGATCGTCTGAATTTGACTATGATTGCACGATCTACCTTTCGATCAATCTCGTCCATTGATCGTCTTCATCACCCTCCGCTGTTTTTCTTTTGACTTGCTGCGCAGCGAGCCTCCATGGGATGTTGTTCGGAATCGGAAAATGTATTGAAATGATATAAGCACAAGAGTTAAGAGTTCATCATTGATGTGAGTTATGTCCTTCAGTAGTTGTGCTTCTGTCCTTCTGAACTATTCGTCCTAGCTAAATGGTAAACCGAGTTGTATCCATAAGGAGAGGGAGCGATAGAAGCTTTGTCTGGTTCTTAGCTTATTTTCTTCAAAATATGGTCCTTCTTGTTTCAGTTAAAACAAAAAAAGAAAGAAGGAAGGAAAATTGTGAAACCGATGATGTGATTTGGTTGTGAGTAAGAAAGCGTGTGAAAACAAAAGAGAAAAGAATTGCGAATTTGAGAAAGCGATGATTGAAAGCCAAAGAAAAGAAAAGAGAAGGCTTAAAGAAACCAAAAGAAAGTTTTTAAAAGAAGTTTTAAAAGAAAGCTTTGAGAAAAAATGCAAAAATAGTTTGAAGAAGTTTCTAAAAGAAAATTGCTTGAAAAGTTTAAGTTGTAGAAAATAGGAAAGATTGCATGGCTAACTTTCTATTAATAAATGCCACTAACTATTAACTTGCTTGATGACAGGGCCTCTCAATGGATCATTGGTTTTCATGAGTCTTGTGCATTGAGAACTACTCATGTGTTGTTCTAATGAAAGTCCTTCACCCTCCACTTTGTGTTACACGGTAAAAACTTGAACATCACCCTATCAAGATCTATTTTAAAGCGAGATTAGGATGAGAAACAAGTGCACTATCGGTATCGACAAAGATGAGTGGGTATTCTCTAAGTCAAAACAAACAAGTTAGGAAATCAATAGATCATCAAGAACAAAAAGTTAGAGCATGAAATATGAGAGTTAGAGTAAGAACCCTTCATCATAAGCCATTCATAGCTCTTGATTGCATAAGGCTCATTGGCATGCTATAGATTCATGTGGGTTATCATTCAAGAAGTTAGGGTTAGTGAGTTAGTAGTTAGTTAGCCATGAAAGAAGAAGATAAGTTAGACATGAATAAAGAGCATCAAATGAAAAGCTTGTTAAAGATGTTAGTCATTGTTAAAGACATGAATCAAAAAGCACAAAGTAGAAGATGCAAGAAAGAGCAATGAGGAAAGAAGTAATCCTTGTATTGATTTGTCACTAAGTCAATTACAATAACACTCTCGCTTCCCCACTCAATTTCTGGAAATAAAAACTAGACTAAGTTTGTAATGATGCAAGAGAAGAACACCTAGAGTAGCACAAGCAATGAAAATACTCTGCTCTCTGTTTTCTATCTAACTTTCTCTCGGGTCCAATTATAGGGTATTTATAGGCTGCAGAAACTTAGGGAGCACGAAACGAGGCTCACGTGTCCTTGATCCGCAGCTCTAGCTACAAGACTGCCGCGAAAACGCGGCAAAAGTCACGTTTTCGCGGCTTAATTAAGCGCAGATGCCTTGATCCAATTCCAGCTGTCTCTCTTCTAAAAGGGACACTCCGGGGAATATCCAATTCCGCACTTGAGCTAGCATTAGTCCAGGTTCATCCTCTTATTTTTAGGACTAACCTACCCCTATCTAGAAGGATCTCTCTTGCTCCTCAAGAAAACCCTTTAATAATCCAAAAATAGCTGAAAATTCAGAATTATATTATAATCTTGCCCTTGACCTTTTAATTATCTTCAAAATACCCAAAAGAGATTTATTAATAACATATTTAACAAATTTGGTAGGAAAAGTGATGATAATGATGCAAAATTGACTACTAATCACACCCCTACACTTATCTTTTTGCTCGTCCTCAAGCAAAATAATAAGGTAAAAACTAAACTAAGAAATTATTGCACCACTTTCGCAGGCAACGCAATTGCACTAAGCACATGCAACAAGCCGTTAAATCTCTAGGTTACCCCCTAGAGGAGGAATTTTGTCTCCTGAGGGTTTTCAGCGGATTACACCCACAAAATCCATAAAAAAAGAAAACAAATGTTAGAGGTTTTGAAAACTTATTCTTTAAAGAAGAAATAAAGAAAGTTTACGATCTATTTTTGCAAAAATTTAAGTGATCTTATGGTTTTAGGTTAATCTAAACTATTCCTTTCTAATTATAAGTCTCTACTCGAAGCTTTGTCTTCAATTAAAGTTAAGTTTCAAAAGCAGAGTGATCATTGGATTTTGCATCAAACATAGAATATATACACTTATATGTATGAGGAATTGCACTATGATACCTTTATATATATATATATATATATATATATATATATATATATATATATATATATATATATATATATATATATATATATATATATATATATATATATATATGTACACTTATTATTTTCTTTAGCTTCGTTTTTCTAATTTACCCATGTAGCGGGCCTTGAACCAATGACTCTCAGACCAGATAATCTTAGGGCACCAGATTAGAAGACATCCCTCGGGTTCAAGGACTCGAGTAAACAAGGCTATGAATTCTAGGGATTTAACCACCTTTAGGCGTGACTGATCATGGTTTCTAAAGCACAACTAACCAGTTTAAATGGTGATCAAGTGTTTATTTATTTATATTTACAAAATTTATTATTTTTTATTGTATATATATTTATAAATAAAGATATTTAGGTCTTTGTTTTAATCTCTCAGCATGTAAATGTATATAATACTTAGGAAAAATTCAAAATCTAATTATCTTTCTACACTTTCTTTCTTAACCTAAAAATTCAATAATTCTTCTTATTTTAACTTATATTAAGAAATCCTAGTTTAGAGTTTCCCTAATTCCTAAGATCAAGTTAATTTTCTTAAAAATGGATCAAAGTATATATTTTTTTAATAAAGGAAAAGAATTTTCTTAAAAGAAAAGAAAAATCTAAAAGAAAGAAAAGTCTAAAAAGCTAAAAAAATCGAAAGAAAATCTAAAAAACATCTAAAAAAGAAAAGAAAAACTACGTTAGTATCCCCCCACACCCATCATATGCATTGTCCTCTATGTATAAAAAGTGAAATGTGAATGCATAAGATAGGTAATGGTACGAAATCATCTCGGGCGCCTAGTTGGGCCCGCTGAAGTAGTTGGGCCCATAATTTGAGAACGCCGTAAACTCTCCTAAATTCGTTCTAATCTCTCATTTTGTTCCTCCATTCTTTTCCTTAATTTGGCTTGCCCCTTAAATATTTTCTTTATGCCTTCCCAAATGGAGGACATGAAAGCTTTAGTGTCACTCGGGAGTGGTTGTTGTCAAAAGACACTCTCATCCACTTCCTCACTCCATTCCTCTGACGAAGTCTCAGAAGGAACGTCCTCTGTCATTACGGTAGGTGTCCATACTGCATGAAGGCAACTGTTTAAGTACCGTGATACGCTCTGTGAAAATGTGGACCTGGTCGTATGATGAAAAGACTTCCTCTAGCTTAAAATATCTGTACATGCGAGTGACAAAGACCAGAAGTGAATACTTCGTACCCCGAGTGCGCTGAAAATTGACAATCATGTGTTGCCAGAGGACAGTGTTCAAACAAACCGTGTGCTGCCTGATCATCAGGCTGTATACAATTTGCAACACCGGTCTGTTGAAGGACTGATGTGAGTTAGACCTAAGATATTGTGTTGGACCCATCGTCTAACACAATGCACATTACGATATGTGGTGCTCGCCTTGAGCTCACAGTCTTTCTCCTAACATTTCACATCCATAACAGTCATATATTCGATTAGAGGCAATGGTGCATCATGTTGTGGAGGACAGAGGATCTGTGTGATCATCTCAATCATGTTAATATTAACAACAAGATCCCCTGAATCAAAGTGCACAATGAAAATACGAAGGTTATGATCAATGGTGGATGAGTCAATTGTGTGTAGAATTAGGTTACCAAATTGGGGCAATAATACATATCACTATCCTCATTGTCATACACCAGTCCAAACTAATTCCTCTCCCTAATACGATCTAAGAAAATAGTGCCATAACTATGAACATCCATGAAAACTCTAGCAAAAGTTTTCTCAGCAAAGATAGTGGGAGCCATAGAAGAAAAATTCATAAAAAGAGAGAAAATGATATCAAACCTCTCCCGAAAATCGTGGGGAAAAAAAACAAGGGTAAACTACCTAAGCAATCTCAGTGGCCGCAGAGATGAAATTCGTACTAGATCTGGGATCTACACTTCATGGCGACAGGTACAGACACTGGAGGCGCGGGTGGTTCGTCAAGAAAGCCGCGGAATCTCGAAAAAAACTGGCATTTTCATGGCAAAGTTATAAAGAGAGGGGTTGAGTTTTGGTGGGTTGGCGGCACTGCTTTCTCTCCTCTTCAGATCTAGGTTAAATTTTGGAAGATGATGCCCGTGGGAGAGAGAGGAGGGGTAGAAATAGGCTGAAAGGTTATGACTTTTCTTTTTTACCCTTTAAGGATCTAAGAATTTTGAATTGGGGATTTTGGTGTTTTAAAATTTTATACAAAATCTAAAAAATCTTTTTATTTTATATTTTTTTTAAAGGAAAGAAAAAAATGGTTATTTACAAAAAAAAGGTCCCTAAAAATTTTTTACAATGAACAGCAGGGAAAATCAAAGAAGGGCCTGGTCACTCGTATATTGGGTCAAAACCCAGTTTAAAAGTTCCGTGTGGCTCAGGCTCGGTGGTGAAAAACGGTTTCAATCTATGTCCATTGACTTTAATACATTACCGCTCTTTGGATCAAAAGTTTCCACTGCACCATGTGGAAAAACAGTTTGAACTAGAAATGGTCCTGACCAACGTGTCTTCAGTTTTTCAGAAAAATAAGTGAAGCATAAAGTTGTACAGCAGAACATTTTGTTCAAGAACAAAATTCTTCCTATGTATGGACTGATCATAAAAAAGTTTGGTTCTGTTCTTAGAAATTCGAGCGTTACCGTAGGCTTCATTTCTTATTTCTTCAATCTCGAAAATCTGCAATTTTCTTAGGTCACTGGCTTTCTTTAAGTCAAAATTAAGTTGCTTAATAGCCTATAAAGCATAGTTCTTAAGTTTCACTAGCAGATGGTAGGGTTTTTCAAGTACCATTCAGTATAGAGACATCCCTATAACAGTTTTGTAGGCGATTCGATAAGCTCATAGTGCATCAATAAGCTTAACCGACTAATCCTTCCTATTTTATCCTACGATTTTCTTCAGGATGAGTCTGATTTGTCTATTTGTCACCTCCACCTGCCTGTTTGTCTGAGGATGATAGGTCGTGGATAATTTGTGAGAAATGGAGTACTTCCGCATTAGGGCTTTAAAAGCTCGATTGCAGAAATGACTCTTGTTGTCGCTTATTGTCGTACGGGGGGATCCAAAACGTGAAATGATATTCTCTCTCAAAAACTTGATGACCACTCGATTGTTATTCATCCTTGTTGGTACTGCCTCGGCCAACTTTAAAACGTAATCAACGGCTACGAAAATAAATTGGTTGCCAAAAGAAGTCAGAAAGGGTCCCATAAAATCGATGCCCCACACGTCAAAAATTTTCACTTCTAGAATTGGGGTAAGGGACATCATATCCTTATGTATGATTCGACCCATTATTTGACATCTTGCACAAAATTTACAAAAATTCAAGGGGTCCTTAAAAGAATGGGCTAGTAGAACGCACTCTGTAGAACTTTCTCAGCAGTCTTGCATGGACCAAAGCGTCCACCGCATGCAAACTCGTGATAAAATATCAACACACTATGGCGTTCATCCTCAAGAGGACACCTTCTAATGATGTGGTCAGGGTAATATTTGAAGAGATATGGTTCATCCCATAGAAAAAATCGTATTTATGTGAAAAAGTGATGTTTGTCCTATCTTGACCAACTAGAAGGTGTTTGCTCGGTTGCAAGATAATTTATAATGTTAGCGTATGAGGGCTCTGAAATCACCTAGAGGGGGATGAATAGGTGATAATGTTAATCAATGCACAAATAAAAACTTATGATGCAACAATCACCCAAAATAAGACTAGAAGCCGAATACCCCTTGAAGGGCTCTGAACTCCTTCCTCGTAATTCCTATATATAAGAGTTTGAGGTGCGTAATGCAATCTTTTTGTATGAGTATTTGATTGACAAAATAAATATGAAACAAGTGAATATAGCAATCAATATGTAGAGCAAGTGCAATGTAGCAATGAATATGAATAGCAAGTAAATGAAGTAATGAATAAGAAGCAATAAGTATAAGGCAAGGAATTAAAGAAAGAAGCAAGTAAACCAAACGCAAACACCGAGAATTTTTCCGAGGTTCGAGCACCCAGCTCTACGTCCCCGACTTCACCCAGAAGGATTTCTAACCACTATAACTTCACAAAGAGTTACAATCACACCGAAGTACCCAACTCTACAATCTCAAGTACAAGTATTCTCTTGGTGATCAAAAGACCACAAACTCTCTTTTGAAAAATCCTTTTCCCTTAAAAATGCCCTATGGAACAATGAGTAGGATTGAAGCTCTAGTATTGTAAGTGGGAAAAAGAGAAAGAATTTGAGAGAGTTTTGAAACTGAAACTTCAGAAATGAGAGAGATTTTTCAGCACAAAAATCAAGAACAAAACTCTTTTGAAAGCTCTTTAAACTTTGAATATTTCGCTAAATGATTGTTGTTAATCCCACAACCCTAATCACCCCTATTTATAGGATAGAGGTAGGGATTAAAGGGTAAACTAACATAATGGTAATTAGGAAGTATTTGACCCAGAAAATAGCCCCTAAACACGTTTAGAGACAAAAGAGACAAAATAAAAACGTATTTAAAAAATAGCCGTTATGGCTGAAATCACAGCCTCGGTCGACCGGCCGGTCGACCGGGTTTCAAATAAAAAGAGTCGTTGCAGCCCACGGTCGACCGCTCGGTCGACCGCAACAAACAGAGAGTCACTGACTTTCAGTCGGCCGAAGGTCGGTCGACCGTAGTGGGCTCCGTTCGACCGCCCGATCGACCGGGAAACATGCACACATGCACGCACCCAACGGTCAGAATCCCGGTCGACCGGTCGGTCGACCGATCTGACCTGACATAGAGTCGGTCGACCGGCTCAGGCCAAAAACTGAAATTTGAAAAGGATTTTGAGGAGATTTTGATGGTTTACAAAATAGTTTTGATCAGAATTATGTATAATACACAAAATTGAGTTTATAAGCAAAAGACTATTTAAAAATATTTTGTACATATATATAGGAGAAATTTTTAGAAATGACATGTGCGCAAAAACTAGTATGTGTAGGAATTTTGAACTTCAAACCTATTCACTATTCTTTAACAAAACTATAAAACTAAAAACAAATCTAATGAAGTCTTGAGCCATGTAATGCCTTGCTATAGCCTTCTCTTTTATGGACATTCCCTCTTGTGCCATATGCCTTATTTGCTCCATGAACCTAGAAAATCTTTGCAATAGCTAGGCAATGTCCTTCAAAAATGGTACTAACCTGAAATTTATCTTGAACAAACTTATTAGTACCATATAGCTTCTATTTGTTTTGTTATCATCAAAACTTTAAACAAATGGAGAGTGTAACCTCTTGGGCCAACAATCTCCCCCTTTTTGATGATGACAAAACAAATAGGCTATATCAAAAAAAATATAAAGAGAGAGATAAAACTCCCCCTCAAATTATGTTATATTAAACAAGTAAAAGCAATTCAAAAACCATAAAGATCAATAATTTGAATTTTTAAATAGCAAGTAAAAACATGAGACTAAAAACACTTGCAAAACCATATACACTTGCAAACCAAAACCAAAACTAAATAAACTCATTTTTCTCCCCCTTTTTGTCATACATCAAAAAGGGATAAAGAAACAAGGAAAACATTTTTATTCAATAACACAAACATTAAGTTCACTACATATAAAGGAAAATCTATTAAAATCAAGAGGTTTAGTGAAAATATCGGCAAGTTGCAAATCCGAAGAAACACAATCAATCTCTATATCACCTTTCTCAAAATGATCTCTAAGAAAGTGATATCTAATCTCAATGTGCTTAGTCTTACTATGTTGATTTGCATTCTTAGTCATATGAATAGTACTAGTATTATCACAAAATATTTTTATATGGTCATAATACAAATCATAATCAAGGAGAGTATGTTTCATCTAAAGGACTTGTGCACAACAAGCCCCCGTCGGAACATACTCCGCCTCGGCGGTTGAGAGGGCTACCGAATTTTGTTTCTTAGAGGACCATGAAACAAGACAATTACCAAGAAATTGACATGTCCCACTAGTACTCTTTCTATCCACTCTACAACCCGCATAGTCGGCACCCGAAAAACTCGTCATTGAAAAATCTCCAGTTTTCGGATACCAAAGACCCATTCCAATAATGCCCTTAATGTAACGAATGATGCGTTTTACCGCAATAAGATGAGACTCTTTAGGACATGATTGGAATCTAGCACAAAGACACACACTAAACATGATATCCGGCCTACTTGCCGTTAAATACAACAAACTACCAATCATGCTTCTATATAACTTAATATCAACACATTTACCTTGGTCATCCTTATCAAGCTTGGTTGTAGTTGCCATGGGAGTGTCGCAAACTTTCGAACCTTCAAGTCCAAATTTTTTTATGAGTTCCTTTGCATACTTGGCTTGACATATGAATATCTCATCCCGCATTTGCTTGATTTGGAGTTCAAGAAAGAAGTTTAATTCACCCATTGAAGACATTTCGAATTCACATTGCATACACTTTTCAAATTTCTTGCACAAAAGCTCATTAGTAGAATCAAAAATTATATCATCAACATAAATTTGCACTATAAGAATGTCATTATCAACATGCTTAGTAAATAATGTTGTGTTTACTTTGCCTTTAACAAAATTATTTGAAAGAAGAAAACTAGAAAGCCTTTCATACCAAGCTCTAGGAGCTTGCTTCAATCCATACAAAGCTTTATCAAGTTTAAGGATGAACATGATCAATAAAACCGGGAGGTTGTTCAACATAAACTTCTTCATTAAAACTATTTAAAAATGCACTTTTTACATCCATTTGAAAAAGTTTAAAATTTTTAAAAGATGCAAAAGCTAGTGTCATCCGTATGGCTTCAAGCCGTGCTACGGGTGCAAAGGTCTCCTCAAAGTCAATTCCTTCAACTTGAGTGTAACCTTGGGCCACTAACCTAGCTTTATTCCTAATAACATTTCCTGACTCATCCATCTTATTCCTAAAAATCCACTTAGTACTAATTATTGGTCTATCGTGGGGTCTAGGAACAAGGTGCCAAACTTAGTTGCGCTCAAATTGATTGAGTTCTTCTGGCATAGCTAGCAACCAATATGAGTCACCCTTGGCTTCGAGGATGTTTTTGGGTTCAAAATGAGAAATGAATGCAAAGTTACCACATAAGTCATGGAGTTTGGAGCGAGTTGTTACCCCTTTAGATAAATCACCTATGATGAGATCCTTGGGATGATTTGTAGCGAATCTCCAATCTTTCGGAAGTGGTTGAGATTGTTCCACTTCTTCCTTTTGAACTTCACCAATAGGTTCTTGCTTTTTTTCTTGAATGGGTGAGTCCTTCAAGGAAATTTTCTTCATGTCCTCACCTAGTGAGTCAATCTCTACAACATTCTCAACAACAACATTAGATTCTTCAAATTTAACATGCATGGATTCTTCAATAGTAAGAGAAGATTTATTGAATACTCTATAAGATTTGCTAGTAGTAGAATATCCAACAAATATTGCTTCATAAGCCTTAGCATCAAATTTACCCAAGTTATCTTTAGTATTTAAAACAAAACACCTGCATCCAAAAACTTTAAAATATGAAATATTTAGTTTTCTTAAATGATAAATTTCAAAAGATGTCTTGAAAGTATTTTTACACAAATAAATACGGTTTGATATGTAGCATGCGGTGTTTACGGCCTCGGCCCATAGATATTGAGGGAGGTCATATTCACTTATCATAGTCCTAGCCATCTTTTGAAGGGTTCTATTCTTTCTTTCTACAACTCCATTTTGTTGTGGAGTTCTAGGACATGACATTTCATGCTTGATTCCCTTTTCATCACAATAAGTCATGAAGAGTTGGTTAATGAACTCACCACCTCTATCACTTCTTATTTTCAAAATCGAAAAACCTTTTTCTTTTTCAACCCTTTTTCGAAAAATCTTAAAATGCGAAAAAGTTTGATCTTTGTGTTCCAAAAAGAAAACCCAAGTGAAACAGGAAAAATCATCAACTAAAACAAATGCATATCTACTACCATTTAAGCTTTTAGTTTTAGTAGGTCCAAAAAGATCCATGTGAATTAATTCTAATGGCCTAGTTGACATGATATCCTTGATTGGTTTGAAAGAAGACTTGGTTTGTTTCCCAAGTTGGCACGCACCACAAATGCGGTCTTTTTCAAACTTCAAGTAAGGAATACCCTTCACTAATTCCTTAGAATTAATCCTAACAAGATCAAAAGATGCATGTCCTAATCTTCTATGCCAAAGCCAAGAAGTCTCATCAAAAGCATTCAAGCATTTAGTAGAACAATCCAAATTAAGCATGTCAATGATATAGACATTATTATCACGAAAACCGGTGAGAATACAATTATTGGTTTTACAATCAAAGATTTTGCAAGAGAAATCATCAAAAACAACTTTAAGACCACGATCACAAAGTTGACTTATACTAAGCAAGTTATGTTTAAGTCCATCAACTAAAACAACATTTTCTATAATAGGAGATGCACCAATTTGAATGTTACCAATACCGATGATAGTGCCCTTGGAGTCATCTCTGAAGGTGACGGTGCCACCTTCAACGTACCTTGATAGGGTTGTAAATTTGTTGATATCCCATGTCATATGTCTTGAACAACCACTCTCAAGGTACCACCGCTCCTTACGTCTTGGAGCCTTGGTGTGTACCTACATCAAATAATTTAGGACTTGATTTTGGTACCCATATTTTCTTGGGTCCTAAAGTGTTAGTGTCATGAACCCATACAAGATTATTAGATCTATTTATTTGATCATAGCAAAATTTAGCTAAGTGACCATTTTGACCACAATAAGTACATCTATAAACTCTTCCATATTTAAATGCATAATGAGTGTGTGGCTTACTAGCATGTGACTTGTGTGCATGAGTAGATTTAACATGTGGAGTGTTGACATGATGAGCATTTTTAGGATGGGTTGTCTTAACATGTGGAGTGCGCTTCTTTGCAAACATTTCCTCTAATTTCTTAGTATTAAAACACAATCCTTTAAAACATTTTCAAAATCAACAATTCTAGTTTTTAACAAAGAAAGTTCATTTTCATCAACTTTTGGAAATTTTTCTTTACAAGCTACTTTATAAGTATCAAATTCTCTTTTAGTTGAAACAAGATTAGAAGAAATTTCTTCTTTTTCTTTTGAAACAATTGCAAGTTGATTTTTAAGCAACTCAATTTCCTTTTTCAATTTAGAGCATTCTACCTTTTTATCATCAAAGCTTTCAGAAAGTTCAACAAAGACATGAACTAACATTTCTCTACTTATTTCATTTTCTTCATCAAGGGGTTGAGTGGTTACCTTGGGTGTGTTTGCCATGAAACACATATTTGCCGTGTCCACCTCATCTTCGGACTCGCTTTCCGAATCTCAAGTGGTTTTGTATGCTTTCTTTTCAACCGGCCTCTTTTGCTTGAAGGAGGAAGTCACCTTTTTCTTGAAATCCGGGCAATCGGCCATAATGTGTCCAGGCTTTCGGCAATTATAGCATATAATTCTTCTCTTCTCCTTTCCTTCCAATTTCCTTCTAAAGTTGAGTTTATTCTTACGGTACATCCTCTTCACATTTCTTACTAGAAGAGATAGCTCCTCATCATCTTCTTCATCTTCTTCATCGTCGTCAATAGTGGAGGAAGACTTGAAAGCTATGGACTTCTTCTTTTAAGGTACCGCTTCTTCTCTTACCTTCTTTTCCATCTCATGAGTCTTAAGGTTTCCAATAAGACTTATGAGATCCATTTCATCTTTATCATTCAACTCCTTTAAGGTGGTAGCCTTGATCTCCCATGATGAAGGAAGAGGTCGAATCACTTTGCGCACCTTTTGATCATTACTTATATCATCACCTAAAGAGGAAAGAGCATTGATAATTTTAGTAAACCTTATAATCATAGAATCAATAGATTCATCTTCAAGCATTTTAAAACTTTCATATTGGGACCTCAAGAGATCTATCTTAGCTCTCTTGACTTGTGATGTCCCCTCGTGTGTGACCAACAAGTGTTGCCAAATCTCATAGGCGGATTGACAATGTATAACCCGTGTAAGATCATCCTCATTCAAGGCGGTGAGAAGAAAATTTTGGGCCTTAGAATTAGCCTCATATTCTTTGTAGGTAAAGTCAGACCAAGTGCTCTCCTCACTATCGGGTCTACTATAGGGTTTGGTCAAAGATTTAGCAACTAAACTACCTAGGGATTGTAGAAAGATAGTCATCCTAACCTTCCAAATGGGAAAATTGAGTCCATCAAATTTAGGAAGGGTCTTAATGTTGTCGGCCATTTTTACTAGTGTATGAATGAAAGAATTCAAATAGTGATTAACAAATTGTTAGGATCTCTCTAAGGATGTTAAGCCACAAACTAGAGTCCTTACTCTGATACCAATTGAAATCACCTAGAGGAGGTGAATAGGTGATAATGCTAATCAATGCACAAATAAAAACTTATGATGCAACAATCACCCAAAACAAGACTAGAAGCCGAATACCCTGTGAAGGGCTCTGAACTCCTTCCTCGTGATTCCTCTAGATAAGAGTTTGAGGTGCGTAATCCGATCTTGTTGTATGAGTATTTGATTGACAAAATGAATATGAAACAAGTGAATATAGCAATCAATATGTAGAACAAGTACAATGTAGCAATGAATATGAATAGCAAGCAAATGAAGCAATGAATAAGAAGCAATAAGTATAAGGAAAGGAATTAAAGTAAGAAGCAAGTAAACCAAACGCAAACACCGAGAATTTTTTCGAGGTTCAAGCACCCAGCTCTACGTCCCCACCTTCACCCAGAAGGATTTCTAACCACTATAACTTCATAAAGAGTGATAATCACACCGGAGTACCCAACTCCACAATCTCAAGTAGAAGTATTCTCTTGGTGATCAAAAGACCACAAACTCTCTTTTGAAAAATCCTTTTTCTCTTACAAATGCCCTGTAGAATAATGAGTAGGATTGAAGCTCTAGTATTATAAGTGGGAAAAAGAGAAAGAATTTGAGAGAGTTTTGAAACTGAAACTTCAGAAATGAGAGAGATTTTTCAGCACAAAAACCAAGAACAAAACTCTTTTGAAAGCTCTTTAAACTTTGAATATTTTGCAAAATGATTGTTGTTAATCCCACAACCCTAATCACCCCTATTTATAGGATAGAGTTAGGGATTAAAGGGTAAACTAACATAATGGTAATTAGGAAGTATTTGACCCAGAAAACAGCCCCTAAACACGTTTAGAGACAAAAGAGACAAAATAAAAACGTATTTAAAAAATAGCCGTTATGGCTGAAACACAACCTCAGTCGACCGGCCGGTCGACCGGGTTTGAAATAAAAAGAGCCTTTGCAGCCCACGGTCGACCGCTCGGTCGACTGCAACAAACAGAGAGTCATTGACTTTCAATCGGTCGAAGGTCGGTCGACCTAGTGGGGTCCGGTCGACCTCCCGGTCGACCGGGAAACGTGCACACATGCACGCACCCAATGGTCAGAATCCCGGTCGACCGATCTGACCTGACATAGAGTCGGTCGACCGGTCGGTTGACCGGCTCAGGCCAAAAACTGAAATTTGAAAATGATTTTGAGGAGATTTTGATGGTTTACAAAATAGTTTTGATCAGAACTATGTATAATACACAAAATATTGAGTTTATAAGAAAAAGACTATATTTAAAAATATTTTGTACACATATATAGGAGAAATTTTTAGAAATGACATATGCGCAAAAACTAGTGTATGTAGGAATTTTGAGCTTCAAACCTATTCACTATTCTTTAACAAAACTATAAAACTAAAAACAAATCTAATGAAATCTTGAGCCATGTAATGCCTTACTAGAGCCTTCTCTTTTATGGACATTCCCTCTTGTGCCATATGCCTTGTTTGCTCCATGAACCTAGAAAATCTTCGCAATAGCTAAGCAATGTCCTTCAAAAATGGTACTAACCTGAAATTTATCTTGAACAAACTTATTAGTACCATATAGTTTCTATTTGTTTTGTTATCATCAAAACTTTAAACAAATGGAGAGTGTAACCTCTTGGGCCAACAGGCTCTTTACACATCATTAGGATGCGTTCGTCAGGAAAGTTCTCATTAATCGGTATTGTTTCCACAGGTGCATTTGGAATTCTCGATAAATGATTTCCCACCACATTTTTAACGCCCTTTTTGTCCTTGATTTCTAATTGAACTCTTGCAAAAAAGGGGTCAACGAATGAGTCTAGCCTTAGCATCTTTCTTTAACATCAAATAGCGTAGGGCAGAATGATCGATGAACCCTGGCGCTTTAAATCCGATTAGGTATTGCCGGAATTTCTCCAACACAAACACAACTGCTAAAATTTCTTTTTAGTTGTTGTGTAATTTAGTTGGGCATCATTAAGCGTCCTACTCGAATAGTAAATCATGTGTTGCTTGTTATCAATGCGTTGTCCTAAGACAGCGCCAATAGCATAATCAAAGGCATGACACGTGACTTCAAAGGGTCTAGTCCAATCGGGTGCTGAAATTATCGGTACAGAAACAAGTTCTTATTTCATCTCCTCTCAAGTTTTTAGACATCCATCGTCAAAATAGAAGGGCACACCTTTTCCTAAAAGATTAGTTAAATGTCTAAAAATTTTGCTAAACTCTTTAATGAATCTTTTATAAAAATTGACGTGCCCTAGAAAAAATTTGATGTCTTTTAGGCATTTTGGTTCGGAGAGTTTAGCTATCACTTCCACCTTGGACTTATCAACCTCAATTCCTCATCTCAAAACTGCATGCCCAAGGATGATTCCGTGTTTGACCATGAAATGACACTTTTCCTAGTTAAGTGTCAAATTATTTTTCATGCATCTTTGTAAGACTAATTTGAGATGATGCAGGCATTGGTCAAAGAAATCTCCGTAGATCGAAAAGTCAACCATAAATATCTCTAAACTTCTTTCCACCATGTCTGAGAATAGATTAAGCATGCAATGTTGGAACGTTGCAAGAGCGTTGCATAATCTAAATGGCATCCTATGGTATGCAAACATTCCAAAGGGACAAGTGAAAGTTGTTTTCTCTTGGTCTTCGAGAACAATGAGAATTTGGTTGTATCCTAAATATCCATCTAGAAAACAATAGTGCTCATGTCCTGCCAGTCTTTCTAGCATCTGATCTATGAGAGGAAGAGGAAAGTAGTCTTTACATGTGGCGGAGTTCAGCTTGCGATAATCAATGCAAACTCGAATCTTCAATGGAAGACGAGTTTGTACTAATTCTTTCTTGTCATTTTCTACCACAGTAAAGCTGATTTTTTGGGCACAGCATGGACTGGACTCACTCAATGGCTATCAGATATGGGATAAATTATTCCATTATCTAGCAATTTAAGGATCTCTATACGGATAGCCTCTTGCATAATGGGGTTGAGTCTACGCTGTGGGTCATGTATGGATTTTGCCTCTTCTATTAGATGAATGCATTGTTGCACAATGATGGGCTAATCCCCTTAATGTCAGCCATGGTCCAACCAATGGCCTACCTATTTTTTCTTAATACAGCAAGAAGATCCTCTTCTTGTTTTTTCATTAAATGGGAAAGCAATGATCACTGGGAAAGCTTCCTTTTCATCCAAGTACTAGTACTTAAGATGAGTAGGAAGAGCTTTCAGTTCGAACAAAGGGATATGATCCGTCAAGGGTTGTTCTTCTTGCAAGGGAATGTTCGGGGTCTCGTTTGTTGCCCACTCTACTGTCGAGTCTATGATTAGTCTCTAATTTTGCATAATTTTTATCACATTCTCATATTTATTTGATGTAAACTTCTGCTAATAAAGCTTTTGTTGCTTAATCCTAGATCTATGGTGTGCAAATGAAGAAGAAGACCCTAAACCACCATTTATTGGGTGATTAAAGGCCTACCAAGTAGCCATTGACTTAGGGAGGAGATTTTGTCAGCCCGCGGCATCAAATCAGGATTCTAGAAGATCAAGTGGACAGGAGACAGAAGGGGTGACGCGCTGCCCGAAGCCAGGCGTGTGCCGCAGGGCCGCAGAAACGCGGCCCAGGCCGCGTTTCTGCCGCCGCACGGGCGCGCGCACCCGGGCTTTGGGCCAGGAGTTTCCCCCTGGCCCCCTTTCCGCTGGTGCCTATAAATACCCCCCAGGGGTCTTCAGTTTGGGGATATCCAGAGCTTTAGCAAGTTGTTGTAATCTTATTTTTAGGATTGTAGTTGTTTTAGTTTCCTTCTTCTTCTAGTTTTAGTTTTAGCCATTAGAGTAAAAGAGAGAGGTGTACAAGTTGTATTTGAAGGTGACAAGTTAATACAAGTAACTACTTCTCTTTCTTCTTTCCATTACTTGTATTTTTTTATTTGATTCTACATTCTTATTTTAGTGTAACTCCTTCTCTTTACCTCTTCTCTTTTGTTGTTTCTTTTCTTAAGCATGTCTAACTAACTCTCCGATTGCATGGCTAACTAACTACTAACCCACTAATCTCTAACAACTTGATTAATAACCCAAATGAGTCAATAGTGTCAAACAAGCCTTATGCAAATAAGAGCTATGATATCTTAAGACGAGGGTTCTAACTCTAACTTTCCGACAAGTATTTACTATCTTATATTTCATGCTTAATGGGTTTTTGATGATTTATGGGTTGTGTGCGTTACTTGTTGTTGTAAGTTAGAGATTTTCCTTTTAACTTTACCGATATCATTAGTGCACTTGTGTCTTCCCTTATTCTTGCCTTCTATTGGATCTTGATAAGGGAATGTCTAAGTTTTTGCCGTGTTAAGTTAAGTTATAGGAAGAACTTTCACTCGATTTCCACGTGAATAGTTCCTATGCATAAGGGTTAAGTTTGCCTATGATCCATCGTGAGGCTACATCTTCAAGAAGTTAGGGATTAGTGGGAGCACTTAGTAGAAAGTTAGCCATGCGTTTTTACCATTAAGAAAATCCAACTTTACAAACCACCAAATTATTTTCAAATAATTCTTGAAACCAACTTGTTTTCATTTTCCAATTCTTTATTTAAAACAAAGAACTTTCTCTTTTCTTGAACAAAGAAGCCGCATCAAGTTTTCATCGCTCTCCCTCCTTGTGGATACGACCCGTATAGCCACTTCGCTACTACGAAAGAATCGCAAACGAAGTAACATCAACCCACACTCTTTTTACTTATTCTTGTGCTTGCTTTTTGTCGATCAAATTTTGGCGTCGTTGCCAGGGAGGGAACGGCTTTCTTATTCAATACTAAAGATTTTTCTTTATTCTTGTGTGTAGGAGAAGTATCAAGGAACTTACTATCACGGGAAGCGAAAGTGGTGGCCAAAGACGTTGCATGAAGATCATTTGCCCTCGGAAAATTCGTGTAAAAGCGAGTTTTTCCGATTGAAGTACTAACAAACTCGTTTGCAGGGTTGCCGAAAGCTGCTAAAATTGCTTTGTAAATTTTTTAGTTCCATTGAATGCTTCACCTTATACATGTATAATAAACTCAACAGAAATTTACTTGTTGCTTAATTGAAATTTGGATTAGACTTTTACATTTAAGGCACGTGTCTATTTCAATTCACTTCAATTTCTGTTGAAGAGTGCTGGAGAAAAGGTACGTGTGCATTCATATAGAATAGGACCAATATTTGGAGTGATTTATCGCTTTGAGTATTACCTTGTTAGAATAAACTGTACACTTGCACAATTGACATTAAGGGCAAAATCCCAAATAAATAAGATAAGGTGGGAATTTCATCACCCTTCCTTACCCAAAAATCATCTCCAAGTGCACTCACACTATCCCAAGCCTTAACTAAAAATTGATAGACGTTGGCTCTAGAAACATCTCGGACTCACTAAGAGATTAACCGAGGTTAGAAATTACAAGAACTATACTACTGCAAAATCGGTGTTTAAGGAAAGTGGATTGAGAGGTAAAGCCTCAAAAGTTCTGTGGTTTGGCGTAATTAAGGCTCATGGCTCACTCCCGGATACCTCCCACTGAGTTTTGCCCTTTCCTGGTTGATTAGCTTGTAGTCGAGTTCCTACAACAACCTCTTTCGGAGAATCGACAAGTTAGGAGTCGTCTAGGTCCAGGTACCTTAGACTAAGGCTTTGTGGTTGTTTTTTTTCTTTTGTTTGTTTATTTTATTCTTTTCGTTTATTTGTTATTTTTATGTTGTTTGTGGTGTGCTGCATGCAAGAGTGGTAAGAGATCATGATCTTCCAGATTAACCAGAAACACTCCTCTACCCTTGCAACCAGAACCGGTGATGGCGTCACTTCAAGACATGTTTTACCCAATCAGAATCTCATTACTATCTTGCATAAAACTGCCTGAGGCAAATGAAAATAATTTTGAACTAAAGCCTCAATTCATCAACACTCTCCCAAAGTTTCATGGTTTAGAATCAGAAGACGCATGCTTCTTTGTTAGGGAGTTTGAAGAAGTATGCCTCATGATGCGTATACCCCAGCTAGGAGACAATGCCGTAAGGTTACGTTTCATTCTCTTTTCCCCTAAAGGACCTAGCAAAGAAATGGTTGTACATTTTGGCAGTAGATTCAGTCACGACGTGGGATAATTTCGTCAAGGTCTTCTTGAAGAAATTCTACCCAATTCACAAAACTGCCCTCATTAGAAAGAAAATCATGTAGTTCAAACAAGAACCGAGCGAACCATTTTGGAGATACTTTGAGCGATTCAAAGATCTCCTAGCTCAGTGCCCTCATCATGGTGTGAAAAAATGGCGTCAGTGCCAGATTCTCTACGATGGTCTAGACTATCAGACAAAAACCCTTTTAGAAACCATGTGTCAGGGAGGGTTCTTGCAAAAGAATGAGAATTAGGGTTGAGATTTATTTAAGAATTTAGCTGAGAAAATTTTGCAATGGGAGCCAGCCTCGAAAAAACCAAGGAATTCACAACTATAGCTTCAAGAGGAGGGCTCCTATCTCTTAAATCATCCATAGCTGCAGAAGTTAAGATTGCAATCCTAATGAGGAGGATAGAGGCTCTAGAGATGAAAGAGCCAGCCAATGTCAATCAAATCAACCCATTACCAATTCAAAATCCGGGTTGTTCATACTGTCAGGTACCAAACCATGTCTTTAAAGAGTGACCTGTTTTCCATACCTAGCAAGTGCCAACGGAACACCTGAACGCGGCCTACTCATGGCCGCCGTATAATCCCTACTCGCAAACATACAATCCAGGTTGGGGTATTACCCAAATTTTTCCTGGGCCCAGAACAATCCTCCTAGGCCTAATTTCTCTAACAATTTTCACCATCCTAGTCCTCCACCAATTTTTTCAGTCAATCTCCATCTTCCTCCTCTCAAAGTTCACCAATGGAAAAGAAATTCAGTAAGTTGGAAGAGAGTATGAAAGCTTTTATGAAGTCCCAAACTGCTTTTATGCAAAATCAGGGACAAACGCTGAACAACCATTCACAGGCTATATAGAGATTGAAAATGCAGATGAGCCAATTAGCTAGCTCCCTAAGTGAAAGACCAAAGGGTAGTTTACCTAGTAAGCCGCTAGTTAACCCAAAAAACTCCAATCAAGCATATGAAATTCAGGATCCGTCGATCAACCAGTGCAATGCTATTCACACACTTTGATCTGGGAAGAAGGTAGACTACCAGGTCTACCAACAGAAAAATTATGTCCATACTGATCCTATCCAGCCTCCATCTCTGCTAGTTCCTCCCAATCTGCTCCTCAAACATCTGACGAGGACAAAGCTGCTAAACAAGTTCGTAAGCCTGTAGCACCCTTTCCCAATAGACTTAGGAACAATAATAAGAATATGCACATGAAAAAGATGCTTGAGATGTTTAACCAGGTCAAACTGAATGTGCCTCTTCTTAACACTATCCAACAAGTCCCATCTTATACCAAATTTCTTAAGGATATGTGTATGAAGAAGAGAAAGATAAATGTGTCCAAGAAAGTGTTCTTGGCAACCAATATAAGCGAAATTTTGTCTAGTCCCATTCCGGTGAAATACAAGGACCCCGGATGTCCCACAATTTCCTGCACCATAGGACAAACAGAAATTAGCCGAGCACTCCTTGACCTGGGAGCAAGTATCAACTTGCTACCACTCTCAGTATACCAGCAACTTGGGTTGGGCGAGCTAAGCCCGACTCGAGTCACCATTCAGCTAGCTGACCGATCTGTGAAAATCCCGAAGGAGAAAATCACAGATGTCCTTATCCGGGTCGGGAATTTCATCTACGCCATTGACTTTATTGTGCTTGAGACCCAACCTGTGTCCAATCTAAGGTCTCAAACTCCAGTCGTTTTAGGGTGCCCATTCCTTACTACAGTCAATGCCATAATCAACTATAGGAACAGGTTTATACGATTGACTTTTGGAGACATGACGAAGGAAGTCAATGTCTGCAATCTTGGAAGACAACCCAGGGATATCAATGACCAGACTTTTGAGGTCAATTCCATTGAAAATCTGACCAGTGAGCATGAGGAAAGCATGGAGATGGACACAGAGGCAGAGTTTGATCTGGAGTCTGAGGATTTTAATCTTGACCAAATCGTGGATTCGGCAGTGGACAGGGCGTCAAGCCCAAATGTACCTCTTCATAGGATTGAAAATCCAGAGATTGCCCCCAATAAAGCAACACCTTCCCTAGAGCTAAAAGCCTTACCTGCACACCTCAAGTATGCCTACCTGGGCGGAAGAGAAACCCTGCCAGTCATCATAGCATCTCACCTGACTGAGAAACAAGAGGACGGCTTAATGTCTACTCTGAAGAGACATAGGGAAGCCATTGGATGGACGATGAAGGATATCAAAGGGATAAGTCCAGCCATAGTGCAATATAGAATTTATTTAACTGATGAAGTAACCCCCAGGAGGGACCTACAATGCAGGTTTAGCCCACTCATGCAAGAGGCAGTTAAAGCGAAAATTTTAAAACTACTAGACAATAGGATCATTTATCCCATTTCTGATAGCCAATGGGTTAGCCTTGTTCATGCGGTCCCGAAGAAAGCTAGCTTTACGGTGGTTGAAAATGAGCACAAAGAGTTGGTACAAACAAGACTTCCTATCAAGGTTCGTGTTTGTATCGACTATAGGAAGTTGAATGCAGCTACCAGTATAGACCACTTCCCGCTGCCCTTCATCGACCAAATGCTTGAACGCTTGGTTGGACCCAAGTACTATTGCTTCCAAGATGGGTACTCAGGATATAATCAAATCTCTATTGCTGCAGAAGACCAGAAAAAGACCACGTTCACCTGCCCGTTCAGAACCTTGCTTACTGACATATGCCCTTTGGATTGTGCAATGCTCCCGCAACATTCTAATGGTGCATGCTTAGTCTTTTCTCCGACATGGTAGAACGTTTCTTTGAGATTTTTATGGATGATTTCTCTATCTATGGAGATTCATTTGATCAGTGTCTCATCACCTAGAGTTAGTTCTGCAGAGATGCAAGGAGAAGAATCTAACTCTAAATTGGAAGAAATGTCACTTCATGATGAGACAGGGGATTGTCTTAGACCATGAGATTTCCAGGAGAGGTATTGAAGTGGACAAGGCTAAAGTAGAAGTGATTATTAAGCTTTTACCACCCAAAAGCATCAAGGATATTAGATCCTTTCTAGGGCATGCTGGGTTCTACCGATGGTTCATTAAGGATTTTAACAAAATCGCTAGACCCTTAACCAACCTGCTCGCTAAAGACGTGCCCTTTGATTTTAATGATGAATGTTTCAAGTCATGGGATAAGCTTAAGTAAGAACTTATTTCTGGGCCTATTATTTCTGCTCCTAATTGGGCCCAACTGTTTGAAATTATGTGCGATGCCTCTGATTTTGCTATTGGCGTTATTCTAGGACAGCTCATCGACAATAGGCAGCACGTGATTTATTACTCGAGTAGGACCTTGAATGACGCCCAACAGAATTATGCAACGACTGAGAAGGAATTCTTGGCCGTTGTCTTTGCGTTAGAAAAATTTCGGCCATACTTGTTAGGCTCGAAGACGGTGATTTTCACAGATCACTCGGCACTAAAATACCTCAAGACCAAGAAGGAAGCAAAAGCCCGATTAATTCGATGGATCCTTTTGCTTCAAGAATTTGACCTGAAAATTTGGGATAAACAAGGTATAAAAAATATGGTCGCTGATCATCTATCACGAATTCCTAACGCACCCATCATACATGTTCTGATCAACGAGGATTTCTTAGACGAGCACATCCTGACCATTTTTAAGGAACCCTGGTATGCGGACATAGTCAATTACCTGGCCACTGGACAATTACCCGCTGACTGGACAAAGCAAGACCAGTGTCGTTTCTTTGCCCAAGTATGGTACTTCTTCTGAGAAGAACCGTATCTTTTTAAGTATTGTCCCGACCAGATTATTCGATGATGCATACCAGAGGAGGAACAGCGGAGTGTGCTAAGCTTTTTCCATGAACTTGCATGCGGAGGACACTTCGGTCCCCGCAATACGACAGAGAGGGTTTTACAAAGTGAGTTTTACTGGCCCACTTTGTTCAAAGACTCATACTATTTTTGCAAGTCATGTGCAAATTGTCAGAAGATTGAGAAAATTTCAAGAAGAGACATGATGCCCCTGAACCCGATCCTGGAAGTTGAAATTTTTGATGTTTGGGCTATCGACTTCATGGGACCATTCCCTAATTCCTTCGGCTACCAGTTAATAGCGATAATTAGTGATAATGGATCATATCTGCAACAGAGTTTTTGAAGCTCTGATGCAAAAATATTCCCTCAATCACAAGTTATCCACTCCGTATCATCCCTAGACAAATGGGCAGGTAGAAGTCACCAATCGACAACTCAAGCTCATTCTGGAAAAGACTGTCGGATAGAACCGAAAGGATTGGTCGGTCAAAGTCAACGATGCATTGTGGGCTTACCACACCGCTTTTAAGATAGTTCTGGGGATTTCTCTTTACAGAATCATATTCGAAAAAGCCTATCATCTGCCAGTAGAGTTAGAACACCATGCCCTTTGGGCCATTAAGTAGCTCAATTTTGATCTGAGTAAGGCCGGTGAGCTAAGAAAACTGCAGATCTCAGAATTAGAGGAGATACGGAATGAAGCATATGAGAATGCTCGGATTATCAAAAGCAGGACTAAACTTTTTCATGATCAGATCATAAATCGGTAAAACTTTACCCTGGGAGACAAGGTTCTGCTGTAACTCTAGGCTTCATATTTTTACGGGGAAGCTGAAGACTCGTTGGTCTGGACCGTTCATTGTGCGCATCGTTTTCCCACAAGGTGCTGTAATTATTGTCGATCCTAAGAACAATACGGAATTTAAAGTGAACAGGTAAAGACTGAAGCCCTTCTTGACCACTGAGCTATGACTCCGGATGATAGTGTGCTGACTCTTTTTGCCCCGTCATACGCCTAAACCACAATAACTAAAAAAAAATTCTTATTGTTTATATGCTTACCCCTTCTACATTTTTTTTGACATTTCTTTTGCCTATTCGTACTTGGCCGGTCCGAGGCAACGAAAACGGTGACATTATTTCTTCACCTTATTTATTGCATTCACATTTACATAAACATTCATTGAGGATAATGCATTAGATAAGTGGGGGGAAGAGTGCTAACACTTTTTCTTTTTCCTTTTATTCTGTTTCTTTTTACCATTAAAAAAAAATCTCCAGATTGAAAAGAAATTTCATACTCTTTATAAAAATACCAAAAGGTTATAGAATTAAGGGAACCTTATTAATGAATCTTTATTTTTGCCTAATTAAATAAGAAAGATTGGTTTGACTAAGAATTGGGAGGGATAAAGAAAATAACTCATACCTTTTATTTAGCCTTAGTAGAATATGCATAAACCACACACACATGCTTGAGATTTAGAGACACAACTCTGGGGGAAAAAAAGCTGGATAATTATGCCTTAAGGAGCATGATTACTCACGCCAAAAAATAATAAATCAATATATAATATATAAGTAAATCTTGATTTCGTGGCCTACTCTACTTGCATATTTGACCTGCGGGGTATTATTCCACCTGGTGCCCTAAAACTATCTGGTTTGTGAGTCATCGGTTTGATATGTTTTACATAAGTAAAGTAGAAAGCCTAATGAAACCAAGAATAATAGATAAATATTAATGAAATTAAATGGCATTCAAAGTTAAGTTGAAAAATCTCAAGCACATCACACTACACATTATGCATATCTATTTAAAGCAAATAAACAGAATAAGTTAGTAGTATAAGATCCTTTCTAAATTTAAAGAAAAACCATAATTTTTTCTTTTATGAAAGCTAAAGTATATGAGAGGACTTATGAGGGTTGAACCTAATTCTTACACCATTCGATCATTTTTACTTAGATGCTTGAAGGTTCTTTTTCTTGAAAGGGGTTTGCTAACACTTAAACATTTGTTTTTTTACTTACTAGATTTTGTGGGTGCAATCTACTGAAAACCCTCAGGAGACAACACTCCTCCCCTAAGAGAAACTTAAGAGGTTTAAAGGCTTGTTGCACATGCTCAGTGCAATCGCGTCACCTGCGAAAGTGGTGTAATAATTTTCTTATTTTTGTTTTGCTTGGGACGAGTAAAAAAATAAGTGTGGGAGTGTGATTAGTCTCTAATTTTGCATAATTTTCATCACATTCTCATATTTATTTGATGTAAAATTCTGCTAATAAAGCTTTGCTTGCTTAATCCTAGGTCCATGGTGTGTAAATGAAGAAGAAGACCCTAAATCACCATTTAATGGGTGATTAAAGACCTACTAAGTAGCCATTGACTTTAGGAAGGAGATTTTATCAGCCCAGGGCATCAAATCAGGATTCTAGAAGATCAAGTGGACAGGAGACAGAAGGGGCGACGCGCTGCCTGAAGCCAGGCGCGCGCCGCCCTGGCAGGGCCGCGGAAACGCTGCCCAGGCCGCGTTTTCGCGGCCGTACGGGCGCTCGCGCCCGGGCTTTGGGCCAGGGGTTGCCCCCTTTCCCCTAGTGCCTATAAATAACCCCCAGGGGTCTTCAGTTGTAGATATCCAGAGCTTTAACAAGTTGTTATAATATTATTTTAGGACTGTAGTTGTTTTTGTTTCCTTCTTCTAGTTTTAGTTTTAGCCATTAGAGTGAAAGAGAGAGAGTGTGTGTACAAGTTGTATTTGAAGGTGACAAGCTAATACAAGTAATTACTTCTTTTTTTCTTTCCATTTACTTGTGTTTTTTTATTTAATTCTACATTCTTGTTTTCGTATAACTCCTCCTCTTTACCTCTTCTCTTTTATTGTTTCTTTTCTTAAGCATGTCTAACTAACTCTCCCATTGCATGGCTAACTAACTACTAACCCACTAATCTCTAACAACTTAATTAATAACTCAAATGAGTCAATAGTGTCAAACAAGCCTTGTGCAAACGAGAGCTATGACATCTTAAGACGACGGTTCTAACTCTAACTTACCTACAAGTATTTACTATCTTATATTTCATGCTTAATGGGTTTTTGATGATTTATGGGTTGTGTGCGTTACTTGTTGTTGTAAGTTAGATATTTTTCTTTTAACTTTATCGATACCATTAGTGCACTTTTGTCTTCCCTTATTCTTGCCTTCTATTGGATCTTGATAAGGGAATGTCTAAGTTTTTGCCGTGTTAAGCTAAGTTATAGGAAGAACTTTTACTCGATTTTCACGTGAATAGTTCCTATGCATAAGGGTTAAGCTTGCCTATATCTATCGTGAGGTTACGTCTTCAAAAAGTTAGGGATTAGTGGGAGCACTTAGTAGAAAGTTAGCCATGCATTTTTACCATTAAGAAAATCCAACTTTACGAACCACCAAATCATTTTCAAATAATTCTTGAAACTAACTTGTTTTCATTTTCCAATTATTTATTTAAAACAAAGAACTTTCTCTTTTCTTGAACAAAGAAGCCGCATCAAGCTTCCCTCGCTCTCCCTCCTTGTAGATACGACCCGTATATCCACTTCACTACTACAGAAGAATCGTAAAAGCAGTAACATCGACCCACACTCTTTTTACTTATTCTTGTGCTTGCTTTTTGTCGATCAGTGTACTATCTGGTCAAGATTGAAATCATTTGACTCCAAATCAAATTCGTGTTCAGACTCATACTCTAGCTCTTCCTCATGTTCATTGGTTAGTCCTTCAATTAAGTTCACTTCAAATGATTGGTCATCCAAGTCTCGAGGTTGTTTTCTCAGGTGAAAAACATTCACCTCCTTAGTCATGTCTCCGTAAGTTAAGCGGATTGACCTGTTCCTACAATTTATGATGGCATTTACTGTTGCTAAAAAGGGTCATCCTAAAATGACTGAGGTCTGAGTTCTCAGATTCAGCACGGGTTGTATTTTCAAAATAATGAAATCCACGGGGTAGATGAACTCCCCGACCCATATAGGAACGTCCGTAATTTTTCCCTTAGGGACTTTTACAAAACGATCAGCTAATTGTATAGTAACCCGAGTTGGACAGAGGTCGCCTAACCCGAGTTGCTGATACACGAAAAAGGAGAGCAAGTTAATACTTGCTCCCAAATCAAGCAGTGCCCGGTTTATGGTGGTTTATCGTATAATCATAAATATGGGGAATCCAGGGTCAGTGTGCTTTACAGGGATGGAACCGGATAGCAACTTGCCGATGTTTGATGAAAAGAAGACTTTTTGAGAATATTTGTTTTTCTTTTCTTGGTGCACAAGACTTTTAAAATTTTGGCATATGATGGGACTTGTTGAATGGCATCAAGAAGTGGCACGTTTATCTGGACTTGATTAAATATTTCTCTAATCTTTTTTATTTCAGGATTGGTTTTGGTATTTGCTAGCCTATTAGAAAATGGTACAATAGGCTTGTATGTTTGCTCAGCTGATTTATCCTTTTTGTCAGACTTTGAAGTGGATGGTTGTGAACTTGATGATGAAGAAGGATCATTTAAAACAAGTTATGCAGTCACAGGAGGATTGAAAATTGGAGCATTAGAAACCTGGTTATCTACTTGTTTCCCAGAGCTTAGAATATGAATAGTGTTGCATTGTTTCAATATTACGTCCTTGACTTCATTAACGGGAAAGGAGTTCTTTGGATTAGGCAATAGATGACTTGGTAATGTTCCTTTTTGTCTTTCATTAAGTAAGCTTGCCAATATACTTTTCTGAACTTCTAGCCTATTAATAGCCTGGTTGTTGCTGTTGGTAAGCGGGCTAAAAATTGTGTTAGTAAGTCGACAAAAAATTGGGTTGATGAGTCTGAGTAGCGAATTGATGTGGAGAAATGTTGTCTTGGCTACTCAGGACTAGACTAACTCCAAGAAAAGTTGGGATGATTCCTCCATCCTGTGTTGTATGTCTTGGAGTAGGTACAACCTGGATTTGCATTCATGCCATCAGGTAACATTTGTTGAGCTTGGTATATAGGACATTCAAAAATGTGAGTCAAGCCATGGCAATAGGTACAACCTGGATTTGACATTTGGGGTGGGTTGATCTGGTTCACCGAGTCTTATTCTCTATCCTCAAGCAGTTCTAGTCTCCTCGTCAGTTGTATAATTTTGGCCTCGGCAGCTATGAAAGATTAAATGAAATGCATATTGGTTCTGGATGTTGTGGGGTTAGTCTTTTAAGGACAAGACTCCCACTGAATGGTCTTTTCAGCTAAGGCTTCAAATAAATCTCAACCCTGGTCCTCGTCCTTCTTTAGGAAATCTCCTTGATACATAGTCTCAAGGAGCATTTTGGTTTGGTAATCTAGTCCGTCATAGAGAATTTGGCACGGTCACCATTTCGTGGTGAGGACATTGGGCTAATAAATGCTTAAACCGCTCAAAATATTTCCAGAATGGTTTATTGGTCTCTTGTTTAAACTGCATTATATTTTTCCTGATGAGGGTGGTCTTATGGATTGGGTAGAAGTTTTTAAAGAAAACCTTAACAAAATCGTCCCAAGATGAAACCGAACTGACGGTAAGCTGTACAACCACTTCTTGGTTTTATCCTTAAGAGCAAAGGGAATGAATCTCAATCTTACGGCGTCTTCCCCCAGCAGGAGAATCTGCATCATCAAACATACTTCTTCAAACTTCCGGATGAAGAAATATGCGTCCCCAAAATCCATGTCATGAAATCTGTAAAGGGTGTTTATAAATTGGGGTTTCATCTCGAAATTGTTACAGTTAGTCTCTGGTAACTGAAAGCAGAAAGGAAGTGATGTTCTAATTGGGTAAAACTTATCTTGAAGCGACACGTGGTTGGCCATGATTGGAGTGAACTCAGCAGGTGGTGTAGGTGCATGCGGAGTGTCCCTAGCTAACCTTGATGAAATTGCATCCCTAGACCACTCTTGTATGCACAACACAAACAACGTTCACCCAACAAATAAGCGTAAAAACAAAAAGAACAAACAAGAAAAAATAAAAACAATCTCCAAACCTAGTCTAAGATACTTGGACCTAGACGACTCCTAACTAGGCGATTTTCGGGGGGAGGTTGTTGTATGAATCCGACCAAAAGCTAATCATCCAGGTAGGGGCAAAATATGCTGGGAGGTATCCGTGCGTAAGTAACAGGCCTTAATTATGTCAAACCACGGTATTTTCGAGGCATAACCTCTTAATCCCCAACCTTAAACACTGATTTCACAGGAGTAAGATTCAAAACAAGTTCCACCCTCGGTTAATCTCCTATGAGTCTGGATGTCCCTTGGGGCCAATGTCTATCAATTTTTAAATTAGACTTGGGATTGTAAGTGTTTGAAAAGTTATTTTTGGGCTAAGGAAGGGTGATGAAATCCCCACCTTATCTTGTTTATTTGGGTGATGCTCTTAGAATCGATTTGTGCAAATGTACAGAATATATCAAATAAGATTCACTCAAAGCAGATAAATCAACCAAAGAGTGAGTCCTATTCTATATGCTATGCTCACGTACCTTACTCTAGCACTCTTCAACAGTAAAGTAAATGAATCATAAAGACATGTGCCCAAAGATGCTAATGTCTAACTGTTTTTTAACCTTCAACAAGATTTTTACTGTTTGTTTATTAGCACTAATATGATTGTGGCATACAACAAAAATAATTGTTGTAGAGAGATAATTTTTGCAAAGTAAGTAACCTACAAAAAAATTGTCAGTAGTGCACTCAACCTTGTCGCGATAACGCGACAAGTTTGAGGGTTCTTGGTCTCTGCTTTCCAGAGTAGAGTCCCAAGACCACTTATATATCACTGCAGCTGCTATTACCTTGCGTCCAATACTTGTAACCTGAAATAGAAAAGGAAATGTTCAAATCGAGAAAACAAAGTTAAAACTGTTACCCTCCCCGGCAATGGCGCCAAAAATTTTGTTCGGAATCAGAAAGTTGTATTGAAATGATACAAGCACTAGAGTTAAGAGTTTATTGTTGATATGAGTTATATCCTTCAGTAGTTGTGCTTATGTCCTTTCGAACTATTCGTCCTAGCCAAATGGTAAAACGAGTTGTATCCACAAGGAGGGAGAGCGATAGCAGTTTTGTCCGGTTCTTACTTTGTTTTCTTCAAAATATGATCCTTCTTGTTTCAGTTAAAAACAAAAGAAAGAAAGAAAGAAGAAAGAGTGTGAAATCAATGATGTGATTAGGTTGTGAGTAAGAAAGCGAGTGAAAACAAAAGAGAGAAGAAATGCGGATTTGATAAAGCGATAATTGGAATCCAAAGAAAAAAAAAGAGAAGGCTTAAAAAAACTAAAAGAAAGTTTTTAAAAGAAGTTTTAAAAGAAAGCTTTGAGAAAAGAAATGCAAAAAGAGTTTTAAGAAATATTAAAGAAGTTTCTAAAGGAAAATTGCTTGAAAAGTTTAAGTTGTAGAAAATGAGAAAGATTGTATGGCTAACTTTCTACTAATGAACCCCACTAACCGTTAACTTGATTGAAGAGGGCCTCACAATAGATCTTTGACCTTCATGAGTCTTGTGCATTGAGAACTAGTCATGTGGTGTTCTAATGAAAGTCTTTCACCCTCCACTTTACGTTACACGGCAAAAACTTAAAATTACCCTATTAAGATCCGTTTTAAGGTAAGATTAGGGTGAGAAACAAGTGCACTATCTGTATCGGCAAAGATGAGTGGTATTCTCCAAGTCAAAACAAGCAAATTAGGCAATCAATAGATCATCAAGAATATAAAGTTAGAGTATGAAATATGAGAGTTAGATTGCTTGTTAGAGAGTTAGAGTTAGAATCTTTCATCATAAGTCATTAATAGCTCTTACTTGCACAAGGCTCATTGGCATGCTATAGATTCATGTGGATTATCATTCAAGAAGTTATGATTAGTGGGTCAGTAGTTAGTTAGCCATGCAAGAAGAAGATTAGCTAGACATGAATAAAGAGCATGAAATGAAAAACTTGTTAGAGATGTTAGCCATTGTTAGAGACATGAATCAAAAAGCACAAAGTAGAAGATGCAAGAAAGAGCAATGAGAAAAGAAGTAATATTTGTATTGATTTGTCACTGAGTTGATTACAATAGCACTCTCTCTTTCCCCCTCAATTTCTGAAAATAAAAACCTAGACGAAGTTTGCAATGATGCAAGAGAAGAACAACTAGAGTAACACAAGCAATGAAAATACTCTGCTCTCTATTTCTGTCTAACTTTCTCTTGAGTCCAATTACAGGGTATTTATAGGCTGCAGAGGCTTGGGGAGCACGAAACGAGGGGACACGTGTCCTTGATCCGCGACTCTATCCACAAGATTGTCGCGGAAATGCGATAAAAGCTGCGTTTCCGCAGCTTAATTAGGCGCAGATGCCTTAATCCAATTCCAGCTGCCTCTCTTCTAGAAGGAGAGCTCCAGAGAATATCCAATTTTTCACGCACTTGGGCTAGTATTAATCCAGATTCATCCTCTTATTTTTAGGACTAATCTACCCCTATCTAGAAAGATCTCTCTTGCTCCTCAAGAAAACCCTTTAATAATCTGAAAAATAGCTGGAAAATAAAAATTATGTTACAATCTTGCCCTTGACCTTTTAATTATCTGCACAATACCCAAAAGAGATTTATTAGTAACATATTTAACATAATTTGGTAGGAAATGTGATGATAATGATGCAAAATTGACTACTAATCAGATGCCTTGTGTGATGCCTCCATAAGCTCATCGAGCCCGTCTTGTCGTCCGCCATTGGCGATGATCCAATCATCACCTTCGCGTCTACCGTGTTCAGATTTGAGCATCATTGAGCCTTGACGACTCCACCTTGATCAATATACTCTAAAAGTCATCGATATTTATCTTAGAACAAATCTGAACTTTCTTTTTGTCTTCTTTATCTTGATGCCTCCGTCTAAGTCTATTACAACAAATCTGAACTTTCTTAATATCTTCTTCTTCATCTAGAGCACTCGAGTTTTAAACGAACACCATCAGCTCTGATACCATTTGTTGTAATGAAATTGATATATTCTGATCCCAATTGTTGCGTACATAACCTGAGATACCATACTTACTATGATACCAATAGTTGAGAGATACGGAGATCCCCACCGACGACCTCAAGCACGCCATGAGATCGATTATCTCAAGCACACAAGATGAATATTAAAAGATATAAGAAGAAGAATACACAATTTAACGTAGTTCAGTCCAAATTTGGCCTACGTCCACTGGGAGAGAACTTGGGAGAGTTTTATTAATAAACTTGATATAAAGAGACCTAACTTTCCTTTTGATGACACAAGAGTATTCATTTTCCCCTTGAATTTGCGCCTAAATCACAAGAGTATACTCTCTCTATGCTTCTTCACCTTGCTCCTCTTTTTCTTGACTTTTTAGGATCTTACATTGTTGTTCGCCACAACTTTAATCTGTTCCTCTGCTCCACTTAAATCCTAAGTTACAACCCTTTATTTATAGAATTTTACAATACAACTCCTATTTGAACTATGAGATAATCTTGGTCATTGGATGCTTGAAGAATTTTGATCAATCCTATTAGGAGTTGATCTCCTTGATCTAGAAATATTCTAGACCCTTTAATTTTTAGAAACAAATCTTTATTGAATAGGAATTGAATCCTATTCATACTTCTCCTGAAAAGAAAATTCCCAATCGTCTTAAAAAGAAACTGTTTCATCTTGATTTGGTTCTTTTGCTTCAAGACATCTTCTCCAACTCAATTGGATTTTCTTGGACCATCATCTCCTCTTGAAAAACAAGACCAAATTCTAACATTTCTGCTAAGGAGCATTTATGCACTTGACACGTGAGCGCACCTGATTGGTTTAAAAAAGAAGTGGCTGAAACAAATAAAATCATAAAGCTGCATTTTTTCCTAATTACGATTTGACATAAGGAGCTACAACAAAATCCCCCTTTACAAAACCATCTATATTCCTACTGCTAGCTTTTCTAATTCCTTGCACATTGGTTTCTTTAACGACTCATTTCTATAAAGAAATATGTTACTTCCATTGTTTCGCTTCTTTGCTTGCTTCACGTAACTTTGAGGGAGAAATATTGGCGCAAACAGCATGAATATTTGGTCCATATTCACTTCCATATGTTTTCTAACAAATACGTTTTTGTGTATATTGAATACATAAAATATCGAGTTGAAAAGTTACGTACCAGTTTTTATTTTCTGGGGAGAGAGTGTGTGTGTGAAGCAAATGTGTGTGTGTGTGTGTGTGTGTGTGTGTGTGAGAGAGAGAGAGAGAGAGAGAGCAAATGAAAGAACAATTCTTCACAAAGTATTATTCTGCTGTGTACAAATTTTCCTAAAAGAATATCATAATTATAAACCCAAAGAGAATTAATTCAGCTCTAAGTTAATATCAAACATCCTTATGCTCTCATCACACTGAAGAGTAAAAATAAGTTCACCATCAAATATATCACAGGCTGCACAGAAATTTAGCATCATATTCAACAAGAATGGTGGTGTTCCTCCACAATTAGCTTCTATTACCCAGAACCAAATCTGCAAGCAACTTCATCTAATGCAAAGGTGATGCATCATGGCATCCAGGCACTTCCACTGTTTATGCTTGCAAGTGCAGTGTCCACAGGCAACAAAGAACACATCTAGAGAAGATTTAGTAACAGTAACTATCTCATGCAATCTATGAGACAGCAAACAAAAGAAAATTCATATCGCACTGGCATGGCAAAAGCACAAAGAGTAAGTAGATTTGAATCACAGGTTGCAAGCATACAAGGATGAGCAAATACCTCTGGGATTTGCATTCTTGAGAACATACAAAAACATTATCTCACCTGTGTCAACTTAAGATGAGAAGTTAGCAACCACTTGAAAACAGCTAAGAAACTACTTTTAGCTAAACCCTGAATTTCTCAAACATCAGTATGATCTAGCTAATAGTCAATAATACAATGTTGACACCAAAAAAACTGAAAGAAAAAAAAAAAAACCTATAAAGACCCACCAAAAACATATAAACTCTCTTGCATGAACCCTTTCTCCACTCAAGTCTCATAAAAGACAGACTTTATTAAATTAGCAACTATCATATCCATGTTTATTGCCTCAATCGATGTTTACTTCTTTCACAATGATGCACTCGTTCAAAACATTTCAAACAATTCTTCTTCCATTTATCCTCAAGTGAAGCTGCCTCTATCTTCTTATCAATCCACTTTTTCCTTGTCCTGTCTACTATTATTGTTTGCTGCTCATTCCAAATCAAAGTTCTTTGAACTACACTCATTTTATAGACCATACTTATAAATTAATTGCTAAATGTTCTAACCGATAAAGCATGGGCTGTGGTATGTCTTATAGAAATTTTCCATTAAATTTTATGTATAGGCAATAATCATAGAGTCAACCAGAAGCACTTCACAGTTTAAGCATCATTTTATTTGACTCTATGAGCCTCTTCATCCTCACTCACCATTGTGATAAATATTTCCAAAGGTCAGTTTACGTTTCTTGACCACCGATGTAAACTACAATTTTTTTCTTCTTCTAGTAATTTTAGTGTACTTGCATTTAATTTATTTTGTGTTCATCTTGTTAATTATATAAATCCCTTGGTTGGGTTTTAAAGTTTCTCTGGATAACCTATCACTTCTTTAATTTCACTCAGTTCAAATAAAATATCATCAACAAACAACATAACATGGACCTAGCCCTTTCTCTATGCCAATACTTTATGTACGCATACGGTGACCCCTGTTCACAGTAATTATTGTTATGATCTAATCAGTCCTTTGACCCAGCCAAGACATAATATTAGAATAGGTGTAGGTGGAATTTCATATTCATGTCCTTCACATTTTGTTCAACATAGAGCTACAAGAGTAGTTAATCAAATTAACAAACCATTTCAATAAACAATAAAACATGAGGCATAGACAACTGACCACATTGTTCAACTCTGATCTTTGGTTTATATTGTTACTCATAGTAGTTAATTCTTGTGGCAAAACTTGTCATCCAGTTGCTCATAATGAATGGTATTATCTTTGGAATTCATTAAATCTTTGTTATCTTTGAATGTCATTTTGATCTTTGTTAATTACATTGTGAAGAACATAAATGTCAAGAAAAATATTAGATGTCATACCAACATAATTCCATTTATGTTACTGACAATTCATGAAAGGAAGCTTTGCAAGCCATCTCAACATGACCTAATAACTTTCCACCTTTTCTAGAATACATAAGTTGTATCCTATCTTTCTTAATACTCTAAGTCTTTTTCATTTTGCCATAGACAGAAGAACGGGCCAAAAAAAAACTCTTTCCAAGAGTTAAAATATCACATTCAGTATCAAAATTTATTTTCTGCTCTCAGATATTCTTTTCTCTAATAAAGATTTAATTCCTACATGATACTGCAAGTATGATGATACTGCAGACTGCAGTCACCACTAGATCAATCAGGTTCGCATCCAATACTGTTTTCTGTATAGTCAAATTGACCTAAAATTTATTTAGCCAATGAATACTATCTTCAAGCATAACAGCTAACGCATAAAATTAAATATAGTTCCAGGGAGCAGAAGCAAGTTACAGACTTTTGGATTAGTCCTCCTCAAGCCTAGCGAACTCAGCTAAACTTTAGCTGAAAATCTACATATTTCTGAATATATTAAACAGCACAAGTTTAAGGTCAAAAATTAAACTATAGAAACATTCGACATTTAAATATTTCCAATCATTACGGGCATCACAAAACAAGAATTACATATCCCTAAAGAACCTCTTGCAAAGACAAAACCTTAGCCTGAACATTAGGTTCCACAAACAAATCCCGGCAATGAATCCAATACCAAACAAGGATTGCACAAAACATATTTCTATAACAGCCGGCCAAAGCTATCCATGCAAAACTGACACAAAATGAGATGCATGAGAGAAAGGCCAGCCACAAAAGATAAAAAAAAAAAATACTTATCTAGTCAACCTTTTGTTCTCATGATAGTGATGCTGCCTTTCCCACCTTCAGTGCGGATTTTTGTTTTGAGAACTACAGGCTTCCCAGAGAAAGCTGAAGTTGGATACGCTGAGGAAGGATCCTCGTCCATCTTCTGCTTTGATCTTGACAGTGGGGAAGCATGAATCCGTTGATTTATGTCCTTGAGGGTTACATCCCCTTGAACTCCACATGGTTTGATGAGCGCAAAAGGGTAAACAACAGGAGTAACCAACTTCTTTGGAGTTTTTAGGAAAGGCTTCCTCCCTGGTAGGACGAAACAACAATTAATAAAACATTACAAAAGGAACAAGGGCAGATGGAAACTTCGGTACATTTGGAAGTATTTAGGTGCAAATCCCTAATTGTCAAATGGATGATGGCTCTCCACGCGCAAATCTATTAACCTCGACATGTAACTTCTGAAATAACTAAAAATGAAAATGAAATCAAGGTTCATATCTGCTTCATGCATAAATAAGGAGCATCAAAACCTGCTAGATATTCTGACGCAAATACATTTTAAATCATGAATGGAAATGAGGATTTAAGTTTTACATGGCCCACTATCATTTCCCCAACTTAGTGAAGCCTGCTCGATATTCTGACACAAATACATTTTAAATCATGTAGATCATGAATGGAAATGAGGATTTAAGTTTTACATGGCCCACCATCATTTCCGCAACTTAGTGACGCCGACCAGTCTAACCAAACAAATCTAGGGTGTTTCGTGTTGCTTCTCAGAAGTACTTTCACTATTTATAATGAAAATTAGCATTTTTAAAACAAAATTGAATTTTTTGTAATCACTTTGAATCTTTTAGAAAAGCAAATGTCAAAAAGTTGTGGTTTGTAAAAGCCAGAAAATCTGACTTCTCTCGACATGAAGCCAAAAACTTAGCGATGTGCTCTCCGCTCTTCTCTCTTTATTTTTCTCATGCATGATCTCCCACATTGTTGCACGAGCGCTAGCCTTGGCAACAACCCAATTGAGGAACCCCAATCAACTGAGAGAGATGCAGCAGAGAAGTACCCAAAGACAGAACAAATAACAAGAGAGAAAGCCAACACAATATTTAACGAAATTCGGCAATTTGCCTACGTCCTCGGGGCAAGGGAGAGAGAGAGAGAGATTTATTAATTCAACAATCAAGTACAAGTTTTTCCTTGCATACAATTCATGAGGGCTCTACCCTTTTATTTATAGCCAGAGAGTCCCAGGGTTCTAGGAAACTATAATTGGATTAGTCTCCAAATCAGAAATGAAGTCTGAATCCGAACAGCAGAACATATTCGCTTGTCTGTCAACCAGGCCGGTCGACCGATCCTGTCCTTCGGTCGGTCGACCAGTCGGTCGACCGAGACCGACAAACACCCAATAAGAGCCAGTCGGTCGATCGCTTCGGTCAACCGTTCTCCTTGCCACGGTCGACAGGGCGGTCGATCGGGCAGCGCCTGTGCACGTTGTGCACGCTGGTCGACCGGGTGGTCGGCCGGCCCCTGTTCTGGCATACTGCAAACTGCGTTCTCGCTCCTTCTGAATTCCTATCTCTGCGCTATCTCTTTCAATGAGTTTTAAAAAACTCTACTATAGTTTTTTAATCTCCTACAATTCTCCACCTCGGTGAAGATTTTTCAAATCTGAGCCGAACTCCAACGAACACCTGGTGAAATCGACACACGATCTCGACTTGAGCGCTCCGAATGAAATCGACACATGATCTAAACCTGGCCAAACGGATGAAACCGGTTCCAAAACGTATCGCCAGCACACTTACAATTGATTTCAAATGATTACAGCAGGTCCAACTTGAGTTTGTCATCCCTTCAGGTGACTCTCTCCAAACTTCAATATCAATTGTAAAGATTCCAAATTTCAGCTCAGCTATCCAAAGGGAATGCACCATACATGCCTTCCTAACACTTCACCGAAGAGAATCAACACCATATGAGCCGACCAACTAACGTGTCTACAACTCAGTAACTGAATGATACACCATTCCAAATAACCTCAAGAAGAACCCAACATGAGCCAACACTGACTCTCTAACTGACTGGCACTCTAATCTACATGTCTTCAAGAGAGTCCAACTAAATCTGAGTAGAGCACATCAAATCCCAATATCGGCTCATCAAACTGGATGCACAACCCCTTTATGCAAGCTCAACTATCTTCTCACCAGAAGATCAAATGTTCATCAAGATTACAACACTTTACCTCTACATGAAGTCCAAATCAGCTTCCGCTGCCAATTCTCGAGAACCCAAATATACCAAATAGCTTCATACGGGTTTCATCACCAAATGTGGATGCGCCTGTGTGGCTACCTACGTACCTTGCGTAAGGGATCAAGCCATCTGTAGTTCATTTGACGAGCTCCACCGAGCTCAAGCAACTGGAACTAAATCTTCAGCAGCAAACCGAACTGGCTGAGCCATATGAACCTCCTTTCCAATACTGTCATGGAGAACGACCTTCAATTTGAGATTGTCACGCTCATCAATTTGAGATTCATGCTTCTTCACCCACTATCGTGGTTTTATCTTGGTTCCAATAGCTGCAAATAATTTAACATTCTCATCAATATCTTCAACCTGTTCAGCATCAAAATTGGCTACCTGATCTCCACCCGGTATCACATCCGGTGAAGTTCTAACTGATACTGAACCAACTGGAGGTGGAGTAGCATCAACCTCCACCCGCTGCGATACATCCTTGGTCTTCATCCTCTCCACCTGCTGAAAGACGATAGACTTCAATAATGAAGTCGCATCAAATGTGATGCTTACTCGGTACAATCTTCTTGTTTTCAGGGTCCTATAACTTGTAGCCTTTCCTTTTGACACCCAAAACACAAACTTCTTTACTTACGGATTTACCTTGCCATCTTTGGTACTAAAATAAGCCGGACTTTCAAATATCCGCAGCAAATCATAATCATGAGTAACTCCACCTGACCAAATATACAACGGAGTTTTGTCTCCTATCGCAATCGATGACAATCCATTTATGAGATAGTTAGCATATACAATCGCCTCAGCCCAAATAATTTGTCTAATCGTGCATTAGACAACAAATACCGAGCCTTCTCCTTCTCCAGTAAGAAACGGTTGATTTCCTTAGCCAAACCATGTATTCCATCTGTGAAGTGAGTACCAATACCATTGTTCTGGTCAAATTGTAGGAATTGGTTCTTGTATCTTTCAATATTATCAATTTGAAGCTCCTTAATCTTTCTACCGATCTGTTTCTCTATCATATCCTTCCACTTCACCAACATACCTAGGGCTTCAATTCTTTATCTCATGAGATATATCCAACAATGCCTAGATAAATTATCAATAAAAGAGACAAAGTACCGACCTCCAAGCGATGCAGTCTCAGCAGGTCCCCAAATAATCAAGAAAGTGGTGCTGAATCTCACTCCACTCAATTCTATGTTGCAGGTAGATACACCTTCCAATGATTCCTTCTTTGCTGGACCTTCCAAAGACTTTACACCTGTATGTCCGGGCCTCATATGTCAGACTTGTGTGCAACCACCATCTGAAGAAATAGAAGTCGTCACTCGCCCTGTAACCGTACTACCCATCAAGTAGTATAGATTATTGCATCAGACGCCTTTCGTTACCATCATTGAGCCTTAAGTTATCTTGAGAACACCATCTCTAACAGAAATTGTATGATCCAATGCTTTCAAGGCACCAACAGAGATAAGATTCTTTTTCACTTGAGGTACATACCTCACTTCCTTCAGTTCCCGCATCCATCCTATCGAACATCTTGATCTGGACTGTACCTATGCCTTCCATGTTACATGGGCGATCATCACCCATGATAACAGAATTTTTTATCTACTCTCTCTCTGCAATTTGTCCTTCGGTCGACCGATCGGTCGACCGGGACCAACAGAAACCCAATGAGTGTCAGTCGGTGACCGCTTCGGTCAACCATTCTCCTTGCCACAGTCGACCGGGTTGCGCCTGTGCACGTTGTGCACGCCGGTCGACCGGGCAGTCAGCCGGCCCGTTCTGACATGCTACAAACTGCATTCTCGCTCCTTCTGGATTTTGATCTCTACGCTGTCTCTTCCAATGAGTTTAAAAAACTCTACCATAGTTTTTTATCTCCTCTCTCCCTACACACAATCTAATCTCTACCTGAATTTCATATCTCTATTTATTTCTGCTATAGTTGTGAATCTTATCTGAACTTTCTATCTTACGCGTCCATCTTTATCCAGACTCCCTCAATAAATTTATTTTAGATATTGATATTTCTAGAAAATGCTTGTGGATAACTTCTTCTTTCAAAAGGAATTATATAAGAGGAAGCAATAACAAACATACCCTAGGTATGTTTTACAACTTATGCTAAACTACAGACAAAACTCATGCATATGACAAACCAGGCATGCTGGCAAGAATGCAACTATAAACAATGTAAGATGTAGCAGCGGAAGACTAAGACTAGCCTTACCCTTAATAATCTTGATAGGTGAAGGATTTGGTGCCTCTGGCAACACATCAGTTTCCATCTCATGTGATGTATTGTTACAATCTATACCAGACAAATTGCAGATAAGAAACATGCCATGTAATAGTGGGTATGAAGAATAAAATTTAATAGCCAAAGGAGAAGTTGACTATAAGAACCTAAAGATTTAGCCTCACTAACCTAAAACATCAACTTGCTCTTCAGTTGGCATGCAATCATCCCTACAGGAAGCCATATCATGGCATTAAAGCTTGTAAAATTGTGGTAAGAAGTTATTGAATGAGAAAGTAAAATTTGAAAAAAGAACAGACATTTCATTAAGGCTGCAGTGCATCTCACTATCATTAAGGCAATTCGCCAGCCATCCCACTGGTGCCTGATCCCCACCTCCGAAGTTGAAGGTGCACCTATCATCTACCATAGATTTAACTATTAGAATAACCCAATAAAGGATTGGTATCACTTAACAAGACGACAATCTGTAGAACGGACCTTGATATCTTGTATTCCACTGAGAGTTCCATTCCAAATTCTCTGACTGCCCATCTTCGGTCAGTGAGACCTCGTGGACCTAAACATGAATAAGAAGATAAACCTCAGAACTAAAGCAGTTCACGTTGGGAAAATTGTACTACTTCCTAGAAACATGCAAATCAATTTTATTGCAAAGAAAAATTAAATTGAACTTCCTAGCATGATACTACAGAATTAAAACAGGATATATAAAATATGGCTTGGGAATGCAGTTGCGTAGTCGCTGCCTTAAAAGATCAAAAGCCCATCTTTTTATCCAGACGTTGATTCGGCTTTGTCCAGTAGCGGTAAAAGAATCTCCCTGAATCACCAGCACTCGGCCTACGACATCAGGCAGAGCTTCTTACTCAGATAGAAAATTGTTGTCCAAAAATAAAATAAAACTTGAAGAGCTTCAATCAATCAACCAGATAAATAACTAGAAAACAATAAAATAATTTGGTGAAGAAATATGACAGTGAGAGAAAAAAGAATGTAACTGTTGATCTCAGTTTCAGTGATCCGAGAATGAAGAAGGAAAGGCTCTTTAAATCACAGTTCAAAGACTCGGCCGAGTCGGAGACGAGTCGGCCGAGTCGTATCCGTCTCGGCCCGCTCCGAGACGAGTCCGAGTCACGAGTCGGTTGACTCAACTCAAAGGAGACCGACTCGGCCGAGAATAAGAGTTGACTCGGTCGACTCGGCATTATGATGATGATTTTGTGACTCATCGCAATTCAATGTGAAAATAACTACATTAGCATGTATTTATGAATGTAGTTTGTGTAATTTATTATATTGTGCATGTATTTTGATATGCTTCTACCGACGACGCTTGTATTTATACTTTCGCTTTATGTTTAGAGTGCTAGGTGATATATTTTGGACATGTTATACATGAATGTGGATGTCTACATTTTTTTAAGATTTATCGTGATTTTTTCAGATTTTTTTGAGCTTTCTATGTAGCGTTTTGCGCGTATCGCCTGATACCGATCCGATTCGCCGAGACCGATCCGTCTCAGTGCCCGCCGAGTTGGCGGCCGAGACCGCCACTGTGAACCATGCTTTAAATAGGCACAGAGCTCTATCTATTACAAACAGCCCCCTCAAAAATCAAGCGTGCGCTCAGATTTGTTGCAACTAATTTGCAACAATTTCGCACTTTCACAGATCCGCTTTTACAGGGTCAAGGAAATGTTACAAATCAACACATTAATTAACCGGTTCGCTGTGAAGTACTTTCAGAGAGAGTGAGACGAAGCAGTCACTCCGAATACTTGATTCGGATCTCTCTCCGAGACCCAACAACCACTCCGAGAACATCCACTCGGTACTCTGAGATGCCCTCTGAGACGGAGCCGAGGTGTCTCTCCGAGTCCAAGTGCTCGGGGTCACTCCGAGTACAAGTGCTCGAGGTCACTCCGAGTCCAAGTACTTCGATCACTCCGAGTCCAGGTTCTCGTGGATCACTCCGAGTCCAAGTACTCGGGGTCAGTTTACCCAGAAGTTCAGAGTTAGCTCTCAATACAAAATCAAAAAGAGATTCAAAATGTAGCAGGTCACGAACCCCCTGAACGGAACTGCATTCGTATCCGCAGGTCGTGGGTGCGCGCCACCCGAACCCGGCCCAGCCCGGTTCGGTGGTGTGCGCGCATGAGGAAAATGGCATGGCCCAACTATTCATAAGAGTAGGCTTGAGAGGAGTTAGTATATATACTATTCAACCTCACATCTCCCATCCAATATGGGACTAAAACAAAAGCCAAATTGAGGGAAACTCAAATTTTCCCTCCAAAATCAAAAATACATCCAACACCCCCAAAAAAACTCGAGTTTCAAGGAAGTTAAAACAAATCAACAATAATAAATAACAAACAAATCATCAAATCATAAAACACGAATGAAATCGAGCAACACCATACTGTGGATTCGGGACAGGTAGACTACGCTTGGAACCTTAGTGAATTCATCATCATCTGAGAGACATAATGGACTACGCTTGAAAATAGCCTTTTTTATCATATATTGATAGAATCACCACAATAAGTCTTCATCTATTGAGCAAGGGGTTGAGCGTTCAAGTCATGCCACAATAACCGACTTATGAGAGTTTCTAGAGTCAACCTTGCCCCCCCCAATCGCGGCCATCACATTTCCTCTCACGTAAGTAAGTCCTCCAAGGGTACTATAGTTGGATCTAATACCCTCCACACTTCATGCATTGGACTTATTAAGAATTTAACTCAGACTTATCTAGCTGTATTATAAGAGCATCACCACCATAGAGAAGGGATAGTAGCTACAATACTACATATAAGATATAAATATATCTGGGTTGATACTCTACACGAATAGCATCATTCCAGCTTGTTTCTACCACATTGAATCTCTTTCATGGAACCAACTCCCAATCAAGTAGGTTGGGTTCCCGCTGTCGGTGAACTCTACTATGGCCTTAACCCCATCCCCTCAAAGATTCTAGGACCACACTCCTAAAAAGACCCTTAGTCAACGGGTTAGCAAGATGTTTTTGGACTTTATAAAGTCTAAAATCACAACTCTGCCCAATAGGCGCTGAATAGACTTAAGTCTAATTTGAATGTATTTGTTCATCTTCTTATTAGCATTCTCTTACTTTAGAATCTCAATGGTGGATCTTGAATCAGTATGAACTAAGATAGGAAGTATAGGTCTAGACAAGATAGAAAATTCAGACAGAAGATCCTTTAACCATTCAGCTTCGGAGCAAGTAGTGTTTAGAGCAATGAGCTCAGACTCCATGGTGCTCTTAGCAATCGTTGTTTGTTGCAAGATTTTCAGGACACAGCAGCACCGCCGAACATGAATACATATCCGGTAGTAGACTTAACGTTGTTAGAATTAGTGACCCAGTTAGCGTCACTATAACCTTTTATAACATCAAGATATCTAGAGTAAGTCAGACAATAGCCAATTGTACCTCTAAGATATCTGAAAACTCTATCTAGTGCAGTCCAGTGTTCCCTAATAAGATTACTAGTGTATCTATTTAATCTACCTACTGTATAAGAGATGTCAGGCCTAGTCATATTAAAAATGTAGCGAAGTAAACCTATTAAAGAGTATTTCAGCTGAGACACGTGCTCACTTATATTCTTTTTCAAAGCAATTGACAAATCATAAGGTGTCTAAATTGCTTTAGTGTTGTTAAAATCAAATTTGTGATGTATTATTTCAATACTATGAGCTAAACTCAATGAAATTCTATTAGGGGTTCTGCATATTTTCTTTCTTAATATCATATCGGTCGGACCTAGAGCTTTCATGTTAAAGTTTTGGAAGAAATTTTTTTACCATTTTGATTGTACCAAGAGAAGTTCTAAGAATAAGAATATCATCTACATACGGACAGGATGATATATTTATTATCAAAGTTCTTAGAATAAGTGCACTTGTCATGTTCATGGACAGTGAATACAAATTGTGCAACAATTTTGTTAAACTTTTGGTGTCATTGTTTAGCTACTTGTTTTAGTCCATACAATGACTTTACTAGTTTGCACACTTTATTTTCTTATCTCTTGGATATGAACTCTTCTGGCTAGTCTACATCGATTAGGGTTGAGCAGAGTTCGAGTATAACCGAAATAACCGATCGAAACCCGAACCTGAACCGCTTTAGTTCGGTCGGGTTTTGGTTTTGGGTTCGAAACTCGAACCCGACCGAACCGAATCTCTCACCCCTATATATCACCCCACTCAAATTCATTTTACTGAGTCATGTGATTCATAACAAAAACTGGTGGAACCTTATCTTATTACTTCTACCAATACTTTTTATGTTGAACATGTGAAAGTTGTGTTAAGTACACCATCACAATTAAGAATAATATTTATATTAGTACAGTTCTTTCTTTTATATTCTTGTTATTAGAACTTTGTAATAATTATGTGAGCTTTGATAATAAAAGCACAAATACAGTGTAAAAATTTTAAAACATGAAATTTTCAATTCACATTAAGGTTAGGGTCTTTTCTTGTTTCTAATTTGGGTATTAAATATTTGTTATTAGGATATTAGAGAATGATAATATAATGGTTATTAAAAATGCAAGAAATAGTGGAAATATATGGGCCTAATCAAAAAACTGAAAAATCGAACAGAACCAAACCAAGTCGGTTCAATTCGGTTCCTAAATCTAATCAGTTCAGTTCAGTTTTGTAAAATTTAGCAAAAATTGAACCGACCAATGCTCATCCATAATATAAATCTCTTCTTCGAGATCGTCATTCAAGAAGGCAGTTTTAACATTCATTTGGTGAATGAACATGTTATGAATTCATGCATGTGCTAGAAGGATTCTGATAGAAGAGATCCTGACAATAAGAGAATAGGTGTCAAAGAAATCAATACCCGTTTGTTGAGTGAAACTCTTGGCAACTAGTCTGACTTTGTATTTGTCGACAGTGCTATGGATCAGAGTTTCTTCTCCATTTACAACAACAGATTTGCATCCTGGATGAAGGTCAGTGAAAATTCAAGTGCTATTCTCCATTATAAACTTGATCCCACTGTCAATGTCTTCTTTCCAGAAAGGAGATTCAGAAGATTTCATTGCTTCCTTAAAGGAGTTAGGATCACCTTCCACAAGATAGGTAAAAAAGTCTTCACTAAATGATGTAAGTTCCTAGTGTTTTTGCTCCTAGATTCAACATCAGTAGTAGGAGCAGAACTAAAAAGAGGGGTATCAGAGTCAAAAGGAGTACAAGAAGGATAACTAGGGATTCTAGATTTGAAAGAAAAGATATTTTCAAAGTAGACAGCATTTCAATGATGGTGTGTTGGAATTTTACTGATCTCAAAGTTAACCGCTAGGAATCGATTAACATTGTTATCAAGTGCATATCCGATAAAAATAGCATCAATAGTCTTGGGGCCGATTTTCCTTTTCTTCAATTCTGGTATTGAAATCTTAGCCAGGCAACCCCAGACTTTAAAGAATTAAATATTAGTAGTTCTCCATTTCTAACATTCATAAGGAGTAACATCGGAGTCTCTTTGGGGAACCCTATTGAGATTGAAACAGGTAGAAAGGAAAGCTTCTCCCTAACGGTTCTCGGGTGCACCTGAGCCGAGTAACATGCAGTTCATCATGTCCATTAGTGTTATGTTCTTTCTTTCAGCTTTCTTTCAACTTTCTTTCAGCTACGCCGTTGGACTGAAGTGTATAGAGAGCAGTAACCTAATGAATAATGTCATGCTCTTTGCAAAATTCTGTCATGTCATTTGAGGTATGCTCCCCAACGATCAGATCTTAGAATTTTGTTCTTATCAAGTTGGTTCTCAACTTCAGCTTTATACACCTTGAACCAATCAAGGACTTCATCCTTTATTTGAGAATATAAGTGTAACAGAATTTGAAGTAGTATTAATGAATATTATAAATATCTTCTACCGCCTCGGGTGAGAACTCTGTTCGAGCCACACACATCACTGTGAATAAGTTCGAGGGGTTCAGATGTCCTTGTGATAGAAAAAATAATTTTCGAGTATTCTTACCCTGAACACAGATTTGACATCTAAAAGATGAGTCAAAAAAAGATTTAGGAATGAGATTCAAATTAATCATTTTCTTGATGAAATTGAAGTTGACATTCCCAATTTTCCATACCAGATATTACAAGACTCAATGTTCAAAGTCACAGGAATAAAAATTTTATTATCAGGATGATTGATTACATTGAGCCGGAAAAGGTCATCACAAACAAAACCCTTTCCAATGAAAACATTTGACTTAGAAAATTACAAATTTATTAGATTTCTTGGCAATCTTATAGCCAACTCTAAGAAGAGAAGATTCACTAATTAGATTTCTCCAAAGTGTGGGACATGCAGGACATCTTGAAGAGTCAGAGCTTTCCCGAAGGTCATCTTCAAATAAATGCATCAAGTTTCCTTTATTTCTCTGGTGGAGTCATCTGTAGGCTCACGCTTCCTCTACGTTATTCCTGATAGGATTTAAATTAGGAACAATCAGTACAAATATGAATATTGGCTCTTGAGTTTAACCACCAGTTCGAGGAGAAAGAGATTGAGTTAACCATAGAAAGAAAAGAATCTAACGTAAAAAGGTTGGAGTTCAGTTCCACTATGTTGACCTTGTGCCGGCCATTTCCTCCGTTTTCTCTTGGTTGAGCTTGACTAGTTCCTTCTCTCGGTTGAAACATTGAGGCGCCAAGCGATTAGTTCTCCCACAGGCGTAGCGGAATCTTCCATCGGTTTTTTAACCAGAGGTTTTGAGTTTGAAGGAGGAAGATTGCGAAGGTTTGAAGAAAGAGGAGTGATTGAGTTTTTGAATTTCTTTCCCTTGAGATTTATAAATTTGCGCTTAGTTTATCCTCCACCAAGTTCACTTTAGCTTTCATTTCTGACTTAGTCTTAAAGTTTTGCCGATGTTGGTCTTCTATGCGAATCGCTTTTAGGGCTTGAATAAGAGTTAAGTCCCCAACAAAAGCTGACCAGGATGGAGAGAGTTTATTAATAAAACATGACACCTGGTAATCATCGGAGAATTTGTTTCTTTTTGATTGAAAGTATCGGATATAATCTTGAAATTCATAAAGTTGAACGGTAATAAGTTCACTATTAGTCATCATGAATTTATTGAAGAGGGGTGAATCTTTTGATTCCAGCATCATCGAGGTTACATTCTTCCTCGAGAGTTGTCCATAGTTCTTTGACGCTCTTATATTCATAATAAATATTATACAGACTATCGGAGAGTGCACTAAGAATTCTATGAAGACAATGATAATCAATTTCTTCAAGTTTCAAATAGATATAGGAGTAAAAAGCTGTAGGAGGAGTTTCAATAGGAGAAGATCCAAATGTGATGGTTTTGCAGAAGGTGCAGGAACAATAACTATGGCTGAAATAAGACCAAAAGTGGTCAACCAGTACTTTATCTGGTTTGTCGATCTCTTAAAATATGTGCCATAGAATGTGACAGGTTTGGCACTTTTAGACTGGTCTGGGTTAACCATAGTGACAGGATGGAGCTATTGAATTTTGTAATCCAAGTTATTAAAGATGTCATAATTTAATTTAAATAGGTAGCTTTAAACAAACAAAATTCTTGTATGATTATGTGACAAGTGAGCTATCGAGATAAAGCAATTATAGCTAGAAATAAAAAAGCAGTAAACAATCCAGATAATAGAATCACACTTTCAGAAATTAAACAATTATTTCAAATTAATTTCTAAAATAATCTAGCATGAATAGACACTAACAGAAATGACAAGGAATTTAGACAATGCAAGTAATGACAGTATTAAAACAATTTATAGCATTTAGGTTAGCGACAAGTAGTATATATATTCTGAGATATAGAAAACAGATTATAATAAGTATCAGAAAGGATTATAGCTTGTAATATTGCAAGAGACTAATTTAATCTTGTCCTAATCAAACAGCAAGAAACAGTTATTGCATGATAGTAAGAAATAACAAGTATACTTTTGATCCTTTAGATTGTTGGGAAATTATACTATTTCTTAAAAACATGCAAATCAATTTTATTGCAAAGATAAATTAAATTGACTTCCTAACATGCTACTATAGAATTAAAACAGAATATATAAATATGGCCTGGGGAATACAGTCGCGTAGTCACTGCCCTAAAGGATTAAAAACCCGTTTCTTTGTCCAGACATTAATTCGGCTTTGTTCAGTAGCGATAAAAGAATCCTCGTGAATCACCAGCACTCGGTTTAGGACAATAGGCAGAGCCTCTTACTCAGATAAAGAATTGTTACCCAGAAAATGAAATAAAACTTGAAGAAGAGTTGATGTAAAAAAGAACCCTATAATGTGGTGTATCACTGACAAGTCTAAATTCCGCAATATTTCACCAAAAAAAAAAATGATTTTCGGTAGGAAATTCCCTAAAACTAGTAATGCGATAAAATGGATTTTTAACAATAATTTGCAATTATAACATCTAGATAAGTCTAGCCTTACGAAACCCAACCAATACTCAATTAATTGAACAATCCAATTTTCAATATCAGCATCAATAGATAATAAATATAACAGAATCACTCTCTAGTGGACAACAGGAAATCATGATAAACATTTAGAGATAAAGATAGTATAATCCAGCCGATAATCCTATTACTGAGAATAAAAGTTACCTACTCAAGAATCAGCTTTCAAGTACTCCACACTCTGTTGATTTGTGTTTGACTTTCTGAACTCGCTGATGAGTGTGCTTCTTACCTTAACTGTTGTTGCTATTGGTGTGGTGGTTGCAGGTCGGTGCTTGCACTGTAGCACTTGATTCGAATCAAATAACCTCAGGTCGGGTTGCTTGAGTTAGAACCCTCTTTAATTTATTCTCTCCTTGCTTGCTTGCTTTCGGTCTCGTGGCGGCACGAGAGGGTGGATGCAGGGAGGTGAAGAACCAACCGGAGACGAGGACTAGTCAGCAAGTCGCCGCAGATGAGGGAGGAGAGATTTTACTGGCCTATTCTGTACTCGATCACGGGGCATGGAGGAGGTCGTGGTGCAGGTGAGGACGCTTGGCTATGGGTGATGGCACACACAAATTGGAGGTGGGGATGATTTGGAGGGATTTTCTAGTTGGAATTTGAATTTGGGAGTGGGGCGGATTGATGGGTTTGTTTTTGAGTTGGCTTCAAATGAAAGAAGAAAAGTAAAGAAGACAGGGTGCTGGTCATGTAGGTTGTCACATGGGAAGGAGAGGAGGGGAATTTTGTTTTGACTTTTTTTGTATTTTTTTCTTTTTCTCTAATGTTGTATTTGGCTGAGAAGGGAAGATTGGTTGCGATTGGATTTGAGGAGATAGGGATTTGAGAATGAGATAGAACTTAGAGAGAGGATAAGATTTAGAGGATAAGATGGATTAAGGCTTCACATTCAAAATCCGAGAGAATCCGGTTTCACACTCGAACTCAAAGAAGATTTTCATTTTGAAACACTCAAATTATTATTTTTTCATTAATCAAACTTCATTACAATTTTTATTGAACTCATGCCTTAATATAGGCTTACAGAATTGCGGACTTCACCATATAGTCGATGTGGGACTAAAAAAAGAAATACAAATAAATAAAAATACAGACTCCAATCACAAATTGAATAACTCATGGCGTTTTTGATGTCGTCAGATGTTCGCATCATCCTCCTCAGGTGGGAAAAAACTCGACTCCCTCGAGTTTGGTGTAGAAAGCTCTCATAACGCTTCAATACAACTGGGTTTTACCTGCTGCAACTCACCACTCAATAGATAATATTCATTTTCAAACAATCAGATATCATTTGAATACACCAGCTAATTAATCATCTAAAATTTTATGACATTTCACCATTGTATTGGGATGAATATGGGGAGTTGTTTTCCATTGATTTTGCAAAGGGAAAACTTACAAAAAGGGGTCGAGGAGCTAAATTACAAGTATTCTAAAAGATTATAAGTAGATCTCCTCTGAGATTCTGGAGAAGTGTGCCGATAGGAGTCTGGTCAGCGCGCGACCACTTTGTCCCTTTGACGATGCGATCGATGGGATTCCCTTCTCGCCTGGTTCGGGGAATCGGAGAATAGAAGGTTGGTAGAACCCTCTTGTTACTTCTCAAACTGCCTCCACTTGGAAATTCCTTCTCGCCTGTTTCCGGAGATTCCTTGAGAGGGAGAAAGATCTTAGGGTATTAGCACCCTGATTAGAGAAGCAGTTCTCTGAATTCTTGGAAGCAAAAGAATAGGTCTCTGTTTAGCCGTCTCTCTCTATTTTTTTTAGCCTCTGTGTCTTGTGTCTTCGTATGTCTCTGGTGGGTTATTTATAGGGAGAGCAGGGGTATAATTGTCCCTTGAAAATCTGGAAACAAATTGAATCAATCTGTTTAAATCTGGAAAGTAGCCTTACTGCAAGGCTAGAATCAGCTTCTGCGAAGCTAGGAATAGCAGGTAGCGTCGATCTCTTGATCTGTTTTGATTCTTTCCAAATAATTGAAAGATCTCCCTTGATCTTCTTACTTGTTTTAGGAGAGTCAAGAGATTATGGTAAACAATTGCTAAATTTGATCTCAGATTTGATCTCGATTAGATTTGATCTTAAATAGATTGATCTCATCTGGAGATTTAATTGGTCAAAGGTGACCATAAAAGCCCGCAGCGGAGCTGGAAGGAGCATCTGGCGAAATCAGAAGAAAGCTCTTCAGCGGAGCTGGATAAACATCTATGGCGAAGCTACCGAACATCCTTCTGCGCGGTTGCGTGTGACTTCGAGCGAAGCTAACTCTATGCGGAGTTAACTGAGTACTTCAGGCGAAGCTGTAAGTTAGCTCCCTGATGGAGCTTTGAACGGCTCCAAGGTGAAGTTGGACAAACTTAGGCTCTCAGGTGAGGCTATCCCCTTGGGCTCATGTGATGCTAAGTGTTAAGCTAACCTAGCATCTTAGACCTGCTTAGGTCTCTTCAAAGACAATCTGAGCTCACTGTCTGCTTCACTGGATCAGTAGAGTCCAAGTTGCTGATCTGTCCCTCGGAGATGGTACAGAACTGGCCGTCAGCTTGTCTGTCTCTTGTCTTTTATAAATGTCAACAAGTTAGATATTGTTCCGGCCAGTCAGGAATCTTGTCTTTTTAGAGTGTCAACAAGACCCCCTTTAAAGTTTTCTAAAGTCTGCAATGAAATGGTTCAGACTTCAAATACTTTGAATTGCTTTAATTGATGGTATGTGAAGTACGAACGTCAGTGGTTGAGTTCAGCTTCGCTTTCAATCATGCTTCCAGATTGGAATAAGTTTGCCGAGGAATCGTGTAGATTCGCGATTCTGGGTAGCTTCGCGTCTGGGTGGCTTCGCATTCGAGCCTCCTGGAGTAGATTTGCTTCAAATTGGTCTTGGAACGTCGTTCCTTTAACGAGGCCAACTGCCTTTTGGCTAGTTTCGAGAAGGGTTGCTCCTTTTTCGAGGTAGAATAACCTCTCTTGCATTAACGAGGGAGATCATTGCTTCCGCGTGCATTTCTGAGGGAGACTATTCCTTTTCTCAAGCTCAGTACTTGAATGCCTTAAATTCGCTCGCGCTTCTAAGCTTGCAGCAGCGGCGGTACGATCAGGCCATGAGGCCTATAAATAAACACTTGAAGTCCTCTGCAGAGAAGTAGTCTGTTCATGACATCTCCTGGTTGTTCAGAGAAGCATTTTTCTTTGATTTACTGCTAACTTGTTTCCAGTTTGTATTGCAGTGAACTATGCTCGCCCGTCTTTCATCTTAATGAAAGAGACCAGAAATTTGTCTCTTGATTTTCCAGTTGAAACTTTACTCCTAAGCAGGAGGAACATACTGGAGCAATTGATGCGTGTTCAAGAAGAGTTTGGCAGTTGCTTATCCGAGATGATCCATTCCAAGAAGGGGCTGGTAGTCGCTTATCCGAGATGATCCACTTCGGGAAGGCGGACGTCACCTGTAAGGTTTTCGGATCCTTCTTTTGCCAATTTTCATTAAAGAAGATCCAGCTTTCTGGTGGCAACCGGTCCTTTGCCAATTTTCATCAAAGAAGATCCAGCTTCTTGATGGCAAAATCTGCCATTATGCGAAGATTACGGCTTTGTGCAGGAGGAAGGCCTTTCGCGTCCAGCTAGTTTGGCTTGGAAGTAAATAGGACCACTCGTATGCCTTTGGAGCAATGATTCCGCTGTACGAACCACCTTGATGTAGCGTCAATGTATCTTCCTTTTGAATCAAATAAAATATTTATTTTCTGCTGTTTATCTGCTTTGTTTCCCTCCCTTTCTTTTGAATTTTGAAGGCAATTGGGATGGACCGGCGGAGCTAAACTTCCTGCGAAGTTAAAGACAGAATCCTATCTGAATCAGGAACGAGCTTCCAGCGAAGCTAGCATGAATTTTCTGCGAAGTTCGAGCTTTCAGCGGGGTTACGTTCATCTTTCGGCGAAGTTACTCAAACGTTACATGAGGTCGACGCTGAACTCACGGCGGAGTTAGCCCTTAGCGGGGCTGAAGTAACACTTCTTGGGAAGGCGCTTTAGGCGTCGTTTCAAATTAATTTGAAACGACTGTCTGCTCTCCTTTCGAGGAGGCGACATTTAGGCAATCATCAGTCTATAAAAGCCTGATCGGGCTGAAAGAGAAGGCACCACTTCTCTTTGAATTTTTAGAGCACTGCAAACCTTTTCTTCTTCTTTCTTCTTCGTTTGAGAATTCAAGAACTTCTTCAGTTCTCCGATGGCTCCCAAAAGACGAGAAGGAAAAGGTAGCAACCTCTACGACGGAGGGTCCTTCTCCTCCGATCATCGAACGACCTATCGCGGGTAGGGATCTTTCCCTTTTGTTCAGAGATTTTCATCTCTTCTTAAAGCCAATCTTTCGGCTATCTCATAATGAATCTAGAACGATCCATTGTGATCTAGTGATCTCAGGGAGTTCAAGTCCCTTAATTTCTCTTAATTTCTTGATTGGGAATCTTAGAATCGAAGGGTTTCTTCTTCAAGCTTCCGGGCGAAGCTATCCCTTAGGCGGTTCACATCTTGTTGGATGATAGGATGCAAAGTTAGCATTAGAAGCGCGGTTGGAAAAGGATCTTAATGCCCTCGGAATAATTTTTAAGTAGCAGTATTCTTCTGGCGAAGTTAGCTCTTGGGGCTCCTTCGCGTTGAGGCTAAGTTTTCAGAGCGAAGCTAATACTTAGATACTTTTTTGCATCCTGCCTTCACGTGGAATACGGAGTTAAGCTGCAGCTGCGAAGCTAAGCTTCGGGGCGAAGCTATTGTTAGGCCAGCTTCGCTCAGAGAGCGAAGCTATGCCTTAACAAAAAATTATATTCTTGTTTTAGCTCTCCTTCGGCCAATGAATTAATCATAGTTTCTCCTTGTTTTTGCAGTGCACTATACTCCTGGTCCTCTGAACAGTCTCTTTGGCACAACCAGGGGGCTGGATGGCAACGTCAGCCTGCAGTTTCAAGGGCAGGCTTCACTATTCAGCGAACGAAGCGCTCCTGCTCGGGATGCACTTATTCATGCTGGGGATCAGCGCACCATGAGAAGCATCTTAACTACTGCTCCCCTTGAAGATTCTGACTGAACTATCGAAAACCCGGCTTCATGTTTGGATATGCAGCGCCAGACAACGATCACCAGCTGCTAGCCGGAGAGGGACAGTGGATTTTCAAATTGGATGGTGAGAAGTACTATCTCTCATCTAGCAAGCGGCATTTTTCCTTGTCCTTCTTTCAATGTGTGACGAGGGCTCGGAAGATGCAGTGGCAAGTGGCGCGGAATCTATTCCGTTCACGTAGGGAAGTTGATAATTTCGTCCCCCGGTTACACAAGGACGGGTCCTCCTCGCTGTATATTGGGTCTCCATCCTAGGAACGTACTTCCAGATATCCCAGTGGGAGAAAATCCCGCGGTGGCTCAGACTTTTGGACATCAGTTCTTTAAGGTTTGTGACAATTATCCAGCCACTGATTTCAGGACCCCGGGGTGGATTCATCCCCCCAAGGCACGGTGGAGGGATTGACTCTATATGTCCTTGCCCATTTTGAGGAGGATCTGGAGAGGCTGGGATTCTACGAGGAAGTTTGGGCGACATGTTATGGCATTCAGATGAGCGTAGCGAACTTCTACGCCATCTTTGAGTTGTACTGCCCGGCTACAGGGACCTTCTTCACCCCTGTTGGCGAATTGGGTATGCCTCTGCATGAGATGTGAGAAGTCTCTGCTCTGCCTTGGGGTCTCTCCCATATGAAGAATATTTCACGTGCGAGGCAGAATTGACACTTCTGGAGAAGCAAGAGCCCGCCTTGTTTGAGACTTACCGGAAATTGATGTGCCACCTCTACAATTGCTCCAGCATGCATGGGAGCCATAAGGGAGCTTCATGCAGTTTGAAGAGCTGGGGAAATTATTTGTTCCCTGACCTGGAAGGTACTCCTGAAGCAGCTCATTGTGGAGTTGCAGATGAAGACATCTTTCGCCGGATGCAAGACCACTCTCAAGGGGATTTGATTCTGGAAGAGGATGACTGGCCTTATGAGAAAGTTGATATTCTTCGGAGTTTCCACCACCAGGCTCGTCGACCAACGTCCCGGAAAGCACTTTTGGCTGATATTTTAACGGTCTGGTTGAAGAGATGTGTGGTGCCGTCCTCGTCTAGCGATGTCATTCATCCGACTGTCTTATTGCCCATTATTCGTCTAGTCCATGGTCGTTCTCTTGGACTTCTTCCAGCTATGGTGTGCTGTATTCAAAGAGGCCTTCGTGGATTGACGGAGGCTTTCTGTAGGCCACCAACAACGAAGCGGGGAAAGGGGACTATCTTGCCTCGCGACGGGCCAAACCCCAGAATTGGTTTGTCATATACTTATTTGATGGCATGGTTCGCCCTTCACTGCCCCTCCATTATCCAAGCCGGAGAGGAGCCCCCAGAAGGTGCTCGCATGGCGCTTCTCCGTCGATTCGATGGTGTTCGTGGTCAAAGACTTATGTGGCTGCGGTACGTAAATTGCTGTGCCGTCATGACATCTATAGCCTTTTCTGATGCTTCCCCTACATTCGCAATGCAGGCTATGGTGAAGAATTTAAGGATGTAGGGGAAGGGCAGACATCATTGAGTCGGGGAGTCTTCGAATGGCTGGTTAGCATCCGGCCATTACACTTATTGTATAGAAGCGGGGAAACCTGTTACCTAGAGCCCTATGTTCCGAGTCGGTTTGTCCGTCAGTTTGGGTATGACCAACTGTATGTAGGCAATCCAAACAGCAGTCTGGCCTTTATGGGGAGCCTCATCGATAGAGCTCGTGCCTGGCGGTTCTTCATTGCTGGCTGTACTGAGGCGCGACTGTGCATGCCGCTAAGGACTCCGAACCTTCTGACGACCCTGGGATTCTGCCAGTGGTATAGAACTTCGAACTCCATACCCGCTAGATTTCTATTAATTCCTTTGGTGTGAAGTTAATCTCTCAGCGGTTGAAGCGGAAGGTCACTGAGAAGAGCGAGGGTAAGAGGGTCCGCGTTTCATGCCTCGGGGAATTCATTGTTGTTGATGATACCGAAGCCTCAGATGCAGGAAGTCCTCGCTTTGAAGCGGATACAGGTGCTGGGCTCCAGCAGCTGCTTCTAGTGGGGTAGGCACAGCCCCCATGGAACATGTTCATGTGGAAGAAGTGGAGGAAGAAGATCCTGACGTCTACTTCAAGCGAAAGCGAGAAGGTGAATCTCGTAAGAAGAGGGTAGTGAAGAAGCCTCGTCGCTACGCTCCTACGGTTATTGCAGAGGGCGAATCATCTGCAGTGCCTCCTCCTCCTGTTCCATTAGTCATTAAGTTGTCGGCTCCTAGGCAGACTACTGGTAAAGCTGCTCCGAACCCGGGTAAGATCAGCTCTGTTCTTATAATATACTTCTTATGTGTTCCATACAGCTCACTGTTTACTTCATAACTCAGGAACCGAGGTGGTGAAAGACCCGAGAGCTGAGACTGCCGGAGAACAAGGGGAGCATTATGATCCCCTGTTCACTTATAGAGAAGGCGATGAAGCTGGCTATTTCGCCGTCTCGGAAGAGTCTGGAGGTGATGCGGCTGATGTAGGTCCTTCGGGTGCTGGGACTTCAAAAGGAAGTCCCGTAGCTTCTAGCTCTTTTGGGTGGACCACAGAGGGTTCGGCAAGTGAAGGTGGGCCAGCCATCCGTGTTGACTCTGCCAAAGACTTTCCTATGGATCCTGAGGACTGAAGCCGTTGTCGAAGGATTTCAGAGAGAGACTGCGGCCACGGCAGTTGAGGCGATATCATCTTTTGGTAGTGTTTTGACCTTTTGACTCCTGCTATTCATTACTTCTTGCTTAAACAAAGTCTTGTCACGATACAGGTGTTCCACTTTTGGGTACATCGACTTCGAGGGAACCAGCCAGTCTTCGCGAAGGGGTCAGGGGTGAAGCGAGTACTTCGACTGCAGTGGACGCTGCTAAGTTGGATGCTTTGTATCACGGTTGCCCTCTTATCAGCCTGAACCTGCCAGAGGAAAGGGGATTGAGAGAACAGTAGTCATGGAACCAACCTCACTTCCAACTGTATCGTAAGTGAGATGTCATCGGTTTTTGTCGGTGCCGCCTATTTTGTCGAGCGCGGAGCTGAAGGTGATTACCAGTCCTACTTCTCCAACATTGGTGGTTGAGCCAGCTCTCCCAGAAATAGTCACTAGTCTTACCTCAGTTGTGGCTGATGTACTGGTCTCAATGAGGACTCCTCCGAGATCACCGACGACCCCTCGTGTTGCTGCAACCAGTGCTTCTATTATTTCCTCCATAGTTACACCAGTGAAGCCAGTGGAAACTCTGTCTTCAGGGGTTGTTCGTTTGCCGGGAGTAATTGAGGCCGAGAACGAATTCGTGGCTGAGTTAGTCGACAGCTTTTATAAGAGCTTGAAGTGATCCATTGCTTTGGTCTTGAAGGGCTCGACTACCTCATTCTCTGCTTTAAAGGTGGTCCTCTCCCGAAGCATTGACAGTATCCGGGACTTTGGAGGTGATGACCAGCCGCCACATTGGAGCTTTTGGTGGACAGTGTAATATCCTTAATCTAAAATACTGTGTATTTTTTTTTAAGTATTTATTTTATTTTATTGGTGATATTATTATTATTTATTAACTTGAGTTACAGTACAAATTATTTTAAGATAGTAAATGGTATTTTAGCCTTATAATTATATTTAGCATTATTATCATTTTAATTACTAACTAGTATTTTTCTCATTACTATGTTACTAGTATTATTATGTAGTTGCTATTATTGTTAATATTGATATTGTTATTTTTGTTCATATTATATTGTTTTAGCCATTTTTATAAATGTTAGTATTTTTACCAAGTATTATTAGAGAAGATTTTTAATATTGATAATTTTATTATTATTACTATTGTTATTATCTTCTTATTCTTGTTATTATTCTTAATTATTATTGTTGCTACTATTATTACTATCATTATTGTTATTATTATTTATTATTATTAGTGTGGTCATGTAATGTTATTGGCATTATTATTATTAATATTTTGGTTAAGTAATGTTGTTAATATTAGTACTATTATTATTTTTGTAGTAGTATTTATAATATTTCTTTTCCCTTGATTCCTACTCATGCCCTATTCCTTAATGCATACCCATTACCCGAAACCCATTAACCCGAAACCCAATCTCTCTCACTCTATATATAATCCTCTCCTAACCTAACCCTAATCTAATTATCCCTAACATATTCATTATCTCCTTCCTCTTCAGTTTCCCAGTCGCCGCCATCCTTACCCGAGCGCCGCTGCCACACCCTCGGATCCTCCTCACAGCCGGATCTCCTTCCCCTTCTCGCGCATCTTCTCCGGTGCGCGCAAGCCCCCACCCCGAGCTTCTTCCTCCCCGATCTCTCCTCTAGGCAGTTCTCCTTGCCCATGGACCCCGCAGCGACAACCGGATCCCTCCCTTGCCACGCCACCACATCCTTTCCTTCTCTGCGCAACTAACCCTGGAGCATCTCCACCACCCATGGCCGCCCCCTTCAACCAACAGCCTGTGCTGCCGCAACCCAGGCCAAACCCGGGTTTCCTTCTCCTCCACTCCTCTGTGCAACGTCCACAGGCCATGCCGAGCATCCTCGGAGGTCCCGTGGTGCGCAAGCCCCTCCACCCTTTGTAGATTAATGCTATCTCTTCTTTCCAATGCATTCTTGTATTAAAAGTTTAATACTGTTTTTTTTAAACCCACATTCAGACTATTTAATGTTCTATTTATTGGTGAGGCAATCATGCGTGGTACCCCCTCTTTCACCTCCCCGTGGGGTCGTCAAGGATCACCGTAGGCGAGCACGAACACACCCACGCCCTTCACGGTGGGATACTCTATCCAACGACACCCTCCGCGGTCCCGGACACCTCTGTTAGAGCCTCCGTCGGTGCGGTGCAATCCACCCGTAACGTGAGTTTCCCTTTCCCTCTCTTGTATATATTAATTTCATGTGCATAAGTATGAACATATAATGTGCATTTTTTAGTTTGTCTTTTGGTGCATGGCCTTTGTTTGTGCTGTGCGTGAGTGTGAGTCCTGTGGTTAGGGTGCGTGAGTTAATTTGAATATATATATATTTATGTTTATTTTTTGTGTAGTGTTGTAATAATAAGTACATTAATATTTAGGAGGGTATATATATTTATAGATGTAGGTATGTATGTATATGAGTGTATGTATATATGTATATATATATAGGTGTACATTCGTATATACGTATGTATATATATGTACGTGGGTGTACACGTATGTGTCGGCGTGCTCGGAAGGGTTTAAGCATGTATTTATATTTATTGTATATTCGGTTGCGTGCCACAGCATTTCGGATTTGTTCGGTAGGATCCGAACCCAGCTACAGGAGACCCGGACCCGATCCAGATTCGTACTCGTTATGAACCCGATATAATGGCAATTCGAAGATCGATCCATGGGATGATCCGTAGATCAATACCGTTCGTGTGGTGAAGACCAGATTGCGATTCGGTTCCGAAATCGCGTCATTTCATGTGAGTGTTTGCTTTTGTCTCATTTTCTTATTTACCGTCGTCTATATATATATTGTTTTTACTTTTATCATTTCATGTGACTATTTGATTTATTTTACCAGTATGGATACATGTATCACTCTATGAGTCATGAGCGAACATTCACCTTATTTATTTTGTTGATCAGAGTATTGATTAGTGTCATTTCATGTGTCGGTAGATCGCCGATATTGGCTTAGGCCTAGCATTGGATACCCTGAACTGTGACTTGATTTGATCTACTATCAGTTGAACTACGTTATATTTGAGGTTAGAGGAGATATATTAGGCATAGTGGTTATTGGCAGTTGTTGGTGATTATCCCGACTAGAATTCCCGTGGATATCGGGGAAGTGTTAGATATGACATTGCTTTACCAATATACTGATTTGCTGATACTTGGACTGGCATTGACTTAGTTAGAGTTGGAGTTGACCTATGATATATTTATATTGGATCTTGATCAGTTTATAGAGGAGCTTGATCTTGTTGGATTGTCATTATGTGAGTGTATAGCTTACCCTTGAAATAGACATGTAACATGATCTTGGTTTTAGATTATTAGACCAAAGACTTTCGGATTTATCTTAATCATATTGATGGAGTACTGATGATCTTACCGACGTTGGATACTAAATATAAAGATGATCTAGATTTCTTATTGATTGAGGACGTTACTCTGTTTAGTTATGATCTTGACTATAGTTGGATGGATCTGGTTTTGAGGAATAGATATTGATTGAATTGACTTGACCTGATAGATCTTAGATATATATCTGATATGTTACTTGACTTTGCGATCCTGTGATTGACCTTGATAGAGTGAGAGTGTGTGATAATCCTGATAGAATTGGAACATGAAGATTTGATTTTATGTATCAAAACATGTAGTATTTCAGTTATTGAGATTTGGATATATCGATGACTTGAGGATCAGAGTTGATCGTTGGATGAGAGAATCGATTGTTGATTTATGGGACTTGTGATTACTGTACCAGATTACCTTAATAAGGTTTGATATTTGAGATTCATGAGGATAGCTTTTGAGATTATGAGTTGATTACATACATTACCCGGATTATTCTATTCATGACAGTAGATCATTACCCATCTTAGATATCTTGATTTACCTGAGAAGCCTGACTGATTATACTGGTATCTACCTGATAACTATCTTGTCCATGTTACTTAATTGCTGGGAAAAATATTATTACACGGTAACAACACCCGCATGTTATACTTGTTACATATTCCTGTTATACCGGTATCCTGTTCCTTGATATTATATATTCCTGTTATACCGGTATCCTGATTACATGTTGATATTATTACCGTGACTACCACCGAGTTATCCCAGTGATTTAAGTAACATGCACATTAAATAATCTTGATAAACTAATAACATGACATTAAACAACTTACACTGGGATTGGGGAGATTGATGGAGGAGACAACGTCTGTATTTTGGGTGGACTAGGATTTAGGTTGCGCAGCCGAAAAAGGGTTCCACTGCAGGGTTCCTGTGGGGTGACTGGCACCCGTCCTGTTTTTATTCCTGTTATACATGTTCCTGACTACCTTGCGGTAGGTCCTGGTTCAGCGCCAGGAGTCTGGACCGTGGTCCCGGGTATGCACGGGACCCACCTAAAACACAGACAATGTCTCCAACCGATCAGTTTCAATAACCGAGGACCTCGATTGACATGTGTGGTAGGCGTAGTATGGGATGCGTCTATTACATGTGACAATTGGTGTTCGCTGACACAATTAATAATAATAAACTGTTAATGTATTGTGACTGACCGTAATCACCTGATTGTATATATATATATCACTATGATAGACACATGATTGTAACCAGGACCAGATTATGTACCAGGTTAGTGATATTGCTAGGATACACATCAGTTGTTTGTTACAGTTGTTTTACTTGTCTTTTACCTGTACTATTATTCTTGTTATTATTATTCAGTTGCTTGTGTATCATGTTATTTGGTTATCTTATGTCTGCAGTTATCTGTTGTTATTTTATGCACACTGTTTATATGCACGAGCTTCTCCTCTTTACACACACTCACCAGGTCGCTTTCTGACGACCCTGGATTTGCACGTCCAGATATTGGACGCTTGTTCCATTGTGCAGGTGTTCGATGTGACTGTACGCCTTGCGAGGAGCTGAACTCTCTCTCCCTTTTGATTCTGGTATTCTTGCATTTCTTTATTCTTACTATTATTCTTTGATTCTGGTATATCACACTTAGCTTCTATTCCATTCCTTATTTCATTTCAGATCATGTGTAGCCTTTATATGTATTATTGCAGTGATCATTGATTATTATGGCTTAGATTTATAACTTGTTCAGGTTAATTTAGGCTTAGCGTATATACGTGGGTATTTTCCTCGTGTATATACGTCGCCGACTCTCGTCGCGACTCCATTTCCACGTATTTTGGGAAGCGGGGCGTGACAGACAGACTCGAGAGGGATGTGGACGAATGGTGTCGTCTTAGCCGTTCAGATCTGGAGTCTTCAGTTAATGAACAGCTTGCTCATCTTGTGCTCAGATGCATGAAGCTCATCTCGTCGCTCAAGAAGCTGCTAAGGCAATTTCTTCTAATTTGAAATCTTTGGAGATAAGGAAAGTAGAGCTCGGGGATGCCATAGACGCTTCTAGCAGTGCTCTTCTTCACGCTAAGGATAAAATTGAAAAGGCCAAGGAAATGATCAAGAAGGCTAATCTCCTTTTGTCCAAGGCTGAACCAGTGCGTCTTGAAGAGATTGCTCGGCTTGAACAGCTTAAGGCCCAGAATGACGAAGTCTTGCGGCAGGAGCTAGCACAGAGGGCAACCTTGGTTGAAATTGAAGCTCGCTTGACCCAGACAGCGAGTTTTAATGAGGCCGAGTTGAGGTCGCAGGCGCTTATTAGGGCTGCTGAAGAGAGGAAGACTAGGCTGGCCACTCTTGAAGAACAGATCAAGTCCTATGAAGCGCCGTTGTAGCTTGTAATCTGTGCATTCCTGTACCCCTCTTTTGGAATCAATAAAAAGTGATTTTATTTTGACTCTCCCGTTGCATTTCCAACTTGTTTTATCTTCTGAATTCTAACTTTCAAGTTGTATTGCAGCCCTTAAAAGGAAACGGAATAATGATATAACTAATCTATTCAACGTGATAAACCGAGAGAGTTAGCCATACATTTGAGAAAATAATCCTTACTGGACTAAAAGATGAAACTTGGCTATCTGTCAGTTCAGAGGTCGCAATGACGTAACTGATTGAGATGCCACCAAGCTCAATTTTGTCATAAAGATAGTCCTTATCGGACTGAAAGATGAGACTTGGCTATCTGTTGTTCAGAGGTCGCAATGACGTAACGGTTGAGAGGCCACCAAGCTCAAAATCTGCGACAAAGAAATAGTCCTTACTGGACTGAAAGATGAGACTTGGCTATCTATCGGTTCAGAGGTCGCAATGACGTAACCGATTGAGAAACCACCAAGCTCAAAATATGTCATTCAGAGGTGACGAATTAGACATGATGACAAAGAGATAGTCCTTGCCAGACTGAAAGATGAGACTTGGCTATCTGTTGGTTCAGAGGTCGCAATGACGTAACCGATTGAGAAGCCACCAGACTCAAAATCTGTCATTCAAAGGTGATGAACTAGACATGATGATAAAGAGATAGTCCTTGCCGGCTGAAAGATGAGACTTGATTATCTGTCGGTTCAGAGATCGCAATGACGTAACCGATTGAGAAGCCACCAAGCTCAAAATCTGTCATTCAGAGGTAACGAACTGGACATGATGACAAAGAGATAATCCTTCCCAGACTGAAAGATGAGACTTGGCTATCTGTCGGTTCAGAGGTAGCAATGACGTAACCGACATGGTTCACAGTCGCGGTCTCGGCCGCCGACTCGGCGGGCACTGAGACGGATCGGTCTCGGTGACTCGGATCGGTATCGGGCGATACGCGCAAAACGCTACATAGAAAGCTAAAAAATTCTGAAAAATCACGATAATCTTAAAAAAAATGTAAACATTCATATTCATGTATCACATGTCCAAAATATATCACCTAGCACACTAAATATAAAGCGAAAGTATAAATACACGCGTCGTCGGTAGAAGCATATCAAAATACATGCACAATATAGTAAATTGAACAAACTACATTCATAAATACATGCTAATATAGTTATTTCCACATTGAATTGCGATGAGGCACAAAATTATCATCATAATGCCGAATCGACCGAGTCAATTCCGATTCTCGGCCTAGTCAGTCTCCTCTGAGTTGAGTCGACCGACTCGTGACTCGGACTCGTCTCGGAGTGGGCCGAGACGGATACGACTCGGCCAACTCGTCTCCGACTCGGTCGAGTCTTTGAACCATGGTAACCGATTGAGAAGCCACCAAGCTCAAAATCTGTTATTCAGAGGTGACGAACTGGACATGATGACAAAGAGATAGTCCTTGCCGGACTGAAAGATGAGACTTGGCTATCTACCGGTTCATAGGTCGCAATGACATAACCGATTGAGAAGCCACCAAGCTCAAAATTTTTGTCATATGATGACAAAGAAATAGTCCTTGCCGGACTGAAAGATGAGACTTGGCTATCTGTCGGTTCAGAGGTCGCAATGACGTAACCGATTGAGAAGCCACCAAGCTTAAAATTTGGATGGGACTTGGAAGAAATTGTCAGAGGTATATTGTTAACGTGACAATCAAAGAAGTCCACTAAAACTGAGACTCAGAAACTCACTGGCGAGCTAGGAAGTGAATCCCATAAAAGATCATATAGAGGTGTAATGTTAACGTGACAAAAAGAACTTCGTAGGAATTCGGAAAGCAATTTGTCAGAGGTGTAATGTTAACTTGACAAAAAGATATGCCAGAGGTGTAGTGTTAACATAGCATGGAAAGGTCTCGTTTCACTGAGAAAATCGAGGAGATCACTGTCATAGGTTTAATGTTAACAGCGAAATGGATGCCAGAGGTGTAATGTTAAATATAACATGGAAAGGTCTCGTTTTCACTGAGAAAATCGAGGAGATCACTGTCATAACTTTAATGTTAACAGCGAAATGGATGCCAGAGGTGTAGTGTTAAACATAGCATAGAAAGGTCTCGTTTTCACTGAGAAAATTGAGGAGATCACTGTCATAGGTTTAATGTTAACTTAACAGCGAAATGGATTTGCGGTATGAGCGATTTTGGTCAAAAGTGTAGTATTAACTTGACCGAGAGATTCATTTACTGTTAGAGGTGTTTGAACATAGCACTAATTCGAGTGGATCGGTCATTCTTTATATGTGGTCTTACCATTCTATGGATGAGAATTGGTAAGTGATTTTGGAGATGGAAACAAATGGGAGCAAGTCCCTTAGGATTTTTAGCAAATCCTCAGCTGTCAACGGGTTTGATATGCCTTTACCAACTACCGTTTGAGTCGGGCTAGCTATGCTATTCCCCTCAGCATGATGAGTTGTCGAGGACTTATGTTGGGCTTAAAGGCCAACATTTTCCTCTATCCTTAACCGTTAAAGGTGTTGGATCATTTGGTTAGTGCATGTGTAACCTTGATTCTTCTTTGAGATAACCAGTGTATGATCAGCTTCCTCTTGGTTTATGGTTGTGTGATCTCGTTGGAGGAAGAGAGGGGCGCTCCTTCTGCATATCTTGGATTTGCAGGTCTTGTCAGAGGTGTAATCTTAACTTGATCATGAGAAGGATCCTTAATCAAGGATAATACTTCTTTAAGAACTTGTCGTTGATCGGCATCATGAGTAAATCACCATCTGAAGTCATAAGGCGATATGCTCCATTTGAATAGACTGTTTCTATTACAAACGGTCCCTCCCATTTGGGCTGAAATTTGCCTTTGGTTTTGTTTGTCATGATCATTGGTCGTCTGACGGCTAAAATCAAATCTCCTTTCTGGAAGACTCTTGTTTGACCTTCTTATTGAAGGCTTTTGACATTCGAACTTGATACAACTCAATGTGCTGCTGAGCTTGTAACCGCTTCTCATCTAGGGCTTCGAGCCCTTGAAGACGCAACCGATCATTGTCCTCTGATGTGATCTTAGTGATCAGAGCGGCTCATAATGACGGCATCTGGATTTCCAACGGTATGACTACTTCACACCCGTACACCAGGGAAAAAGGCGTATTGCCTGTCAAGGTCCGAACCGTGGTTCGGTAGGCCCAAAGACATTCACTAAGCTTCTCATTCCAATCTCGCTTATTCGAAGAGACAAACTTTTTGAGTAACTTAATGATTGTCTTGTTGAATGCTTCCGCCAAGCCATTAGCGGCGGGATTATAAGCAGTTGAAGCCACATTCTGAATTTGGTACTTATCGCAGAATCGATAGAATACCTGACTTATGAACTGGGGGCCGTTATCATAGATGATCCGCCTAGGGACACTAAATCGATGAATGACGTGGTGTTTGATGAAATTAACCACGTTGGAAGTTTTGACTTCAACCAGTGGTATGGCTTCTGCCCACTTTGAAAAGTAATCGATTATTGCCAGGATAAACCGGTGTCCTTTTGTCGAAGAGGGGCTGATTGGCCCTACGACATCGATTCCCCATGCTTCAAATGGCCATGAAGCAACAGTTGGATGGAGCAACTCCGGAGGCTGGTGTATGAAGTCCGCATGAATTTGGCATGCTTTACACCTTCGTGCATATTGGATGGCATCGGCTATCATGGTTGGACAATAATATCCAAGTCTATGCAATCTGTCTTAAGTTTTGGACCTGGCTGATGAGCTCCGCATATACCGTCGTATGCTTCTTTAAGCACTTCCTGTGCCTCTGAATTAGAAAGGCAACGGAGGAGGACACCGTCATATGAACGACAGTAAAGTGTCTTCAGAGTTGGATCATAGTAAAAACGGAGAGACTTTAGTCTGATAGATGTCGCTTCTTTAAGATTGTCTGGCAGCAAACCATGTAGAGCATAGTCGATGAAAGGAAATCGCCAATCCCTCGGCTCGAGATCCATCGAGATATTATAGACCTCTCTGGTTCTTAACATATGTTTAGAGCAGATAAGGTGTCGAGTCGCCACTGTAAGGTGATACTCGGTGTCGACTGGCAAGGCTAGCGTTGTTGCTAATGCAGTAAGAGCATCTGCCTTAGTATTCTGAGATCGAGATACGTGCCCGATGTAGAATCCATCAAACAGATTAGTCATTTCGATGACTGCGTGATAATAAGGCATCAAATCCTCGTGACGGACCTCATATTCGCCTTTAACCTGATTGATAATCAATTTTGAATCGCCGTAAGCTTCAAGGTAGCGTACCCCCATTCCGTGGGCGAGCTGAAGACCAATAAGTAGAGCATTATATTCCGCTACATTGTTGGAGCATGATTCCGTCAGAGAAAATACTCTAGGAAGAACATGATTTTGTGAAGAGATAAACACAACCCCCACGCCGGCAATGATCCTGCCTTTAGGAACATCTGCCAAACTTCATCCTCTGAAGTTACATTAGATTCGAAGACTTCATCTTGAATATCTTCATGAAGTTTTGAGTTTTCGGAATCGGATGAGCAGCCAAGAACCCTGCAAGGGACTGGCCTTTAACCGCCTTTTGAGGGATAAAGAGCATGTCATATTGAGACAAAAGAAGCGTCCATTTAGCTAATCTTGAATTCAATGATCCTGGCATCGTCATGAGAAGACGCAAAGGATTCACTCTGGAAATGACATGTATGGTTTGGTCGACCAAATAATGTCGTGTCTTCTGAACGGCAAAGACAAGAGCGAAGCACTCTTTCTCAATAGGATTATAGCGAGATTCCGCCCCTATCAGAGTCCTGCTCAGATAATAAATGGCCTGTTCGTGACCATTGTCGTCTTTTTGAGCAAGCAGGGCACCAAGAGAATGGTCCATAGCTTTCACATAAAGCAAGAATGGTTTCCCTGATGTGGGAGCTACCAAGACTGGAGGTTTTGTGAGATATCTCTTGATATCCTCGTAAGCTTCCTGACAAGCTTGATCCCATACAAAGGAAACACCCTTTTTCATGAGTCGGGTGAACCGTTGACAGCGGCATGAGAGATTTGTGATGAATCTTCTAATATAAGCCAGTCTACCTTGCAAGCCTCTAAGCTCTTTGAGATTCCTCGGTGGATGCATGCTCTGAATGGCTTTGACTTTGTATGGATTAAGATGAATTCCTTTTGATGTAACAATAAACCCAAGGAAATTGCCACTCGAAACTCCCAAGAAGGATTTTGTCGGATTCATCTTCAGCTGATGAGCCCGCATTATGTCGAATATTGTTCTCAAGTCACGAAGATGGTCATTCTTATTGCGGCTTTTGACAGCAATGTCGTCGACATAGCATTCTACCGTTTTTTCAGATATGATCGCGGAAAATTGTGTTCATTGCCCGCTGATAGGTTGCTCCAGCGTTCTTTAGTCCGAAAGGCATCACAGTGTAGCAGTATACCCCCAATGGTGTTCGGAACGAAGTATGCTTCTCGTTGTCGGGATACATCTTAATCTGATTGTACCCTGAAAAGCCGTCCATAAAAGACATTCTTTCGAATCCACAGGTATTGTCAATCATGACATCGGTGATGGGCAGTGGGAATTCGTCTTTAGGACAAGCTGTATTGAGATCACGGTAGTCAATGCAGATCCGTATTTTCCCATTCTTCTTGAGGATGGGAACGATATTAGCAACCCAATCTGAATGTTATTCCTCCCATATGAAGCCACATGCAATGAGCTTATAAACTTCAACTTCAATAGCCTCCATAATGTTCGAACGAAACCGACGTTGTTGCTGCTTGACTGGCTTGGCGTCAGGTTTGATATTCAGACGATGCATGGATACTTGTGGATCAAGTCCGGGCATGTCTTCGTAGTTCCATGCAAAAACATCTATATACTCCTTTACGAGTATTATTAATTCTTCTTTTTCCATAAGTGATAAGCTCTCACTAATAAGGATGGGTTTAGGGTGATCTTGACTACCCAAGTTGACCCGGATCACCTTGTCTTCAGTAGGTGGTTCACGCTGTTCGAATCGCTTTTCCCATTGGAGACCTAATTGCTGAGCCCATGGTTCCTCATCAGTAGCTTTTACTGGCTCCAATTGACTGCTTGAAGTCATAATAACGGTGAGATTCTCGAACATCATTCCCACACTGACATCTGAGTCCCACTCGGAGGAAGAGGCAGAATGTGATGGGATCGGTTTGTCGTCCTTGGATTGAACCGTTACTGGTGGTGTGGGTGTAACGTATCCCACCCCCCTGTATGTGTTATCATAGTAATTTGCAAGTTTCCCTCTCGGCACAAAGTACGCAGCAAACTACGTCTTCCTCTTCCGATCATGTTAACAGATACAGAGGGCAGATCTTGCGATACGCTCCTTTTGCGATGTTTCATCGGAGCTTGCACCGACAGTCGATCAAAAACTGATCGTCGGCCTATAGGAGTGACGGGGATTGATCCTAGCCGACAATGGACTGAGTGGACTGTCACCAACTGACATCCCACTTATTGACAACAGGAGGGAGAAGTTTGAAAAGATTCCGACTTCCGTTTGCTTGTCAAGAATTCCCGCAAGTTAGACCCAGTTGGGCCTAAACGATCCAGCGCAGAGGCTCTGTTGGATTGCGCATAGAATGACGTCCTGTTCTTTTCATCACCGCAGAGGTAATTAGCACTAAATAGTATTTAGCCCTAACTTCGCGGTTAAGAACCTTGGGAATGTCCTTGGGTGCTGAAGCTGCATAAGCACCGCTATCAACATTTAGAGACGATCTTTTAGCTCCACTGTGAAGGGCGAGCTTAGTGCTTGATGAACTGAGGAGCGAAGCACGCTGTGGTGCTTTATCCGCTATGTTGTTGCGAAGGTGATTAGCCCTAGATAGTGCTTTGGCTCTAAATTTGCGGCTAAAAACTTTGAAAATGCCCTTGAGCGCTTAAGCTGCGTAAGCACCGCTATCAGCACTTAGGGGCAATCCCTTAGCTTCGCTGCAAAGAGCGAGTTTAGCACACTGAGGTGCTTTGGTTCTAACTTCGTGGGTGCGAACATCATGCGTACCCTGAGGTACTATATTAGTAGCTTCGCTCATAAGAACGAGACTGGCGCGAGGAGTTACTGCTCCTGAATTAGGTGAAGGCATGATGTCGTTGTAACTTCGCGGCTAAGAGTCTCGACGAAGCAGGTAGGCATCTTGCCTTTTTCTTCGCGAGAGAGACGAACTTGTGGCGTAGCTATGCCTGAAGCTTCATACAGAGTCTTCTGCTTTGGCCTCCACATCTGCTTTGAAAAAGGAGACTTAGGTTCGCAGGGAACCTGACTAGCCACACGCGAGGCTGAGAGTGGTTGGAAGGATTCTGCTTCCGTTTTTGCTCCGAAACCTTGGCCATCGAGACCTTTCTATGCTTTCGTGCATGGAGCATTAGACTACCCCCAGAGAGGAGTTCTTCGAATTTTCCTTGGTCGAAGTGAACGACTAGGTTTTCGAAGGTGACAGGCTGAAGATTCTGACCCTTGCATTGCGGGCCTGCTTCCTTGTTGCGCCAGAGGACCGTGGTAGGCTCACAAAGAGCCTCATCTGTCTCCACAGAGACTTGCTTCGAAGATTTAGCCAGAGGGTCTCTGGCCACACCGGCTTTCTTGAATTCAGAAGTGGACCCGAAGGTCTGCTCGTCGCATTGCGACACTTGATTCTCAACAGTGGAGAATTCAGTCCCCATCGGAGTCGCCATCTTATTTTTCATTGATTTTGCAAAGGGGAAAACTTACAAAAAGGGATCGAGGAGCTAAATTCAAGTATTCTAAAAAGATTACAAGTAGATCTCCTCTGAGATTCTGGAGAAGTGTGCCGATAGGAGTCTGGTCAGCGCGCGACCACTTTGTCCCTTTGACGATGCGATCGATGGGATTCCCTTCTCGTCTAGTTCGGGGAATCGGAGAACAGAAAGTTGGTAGAACCCTCTTGTTACTTCTCAAACTGCCTCCACTTAGGAATTCCTTCTCGCCTGGTTCCAGAGATTCCTTGAGAGGGAGGAAAATCTTAGGGCATTAGCACCCTGATTAGAGAAGCAGTTCTCTGAATTCTTGGAAGCAAGAGAATAGGTCTCTGTTTAGCCGTCTCTCTCTGTTTTTTTAGCCTCTGCGCCTTGTGTCTTCGTATGTCTCTGGTGGGCTATTTATAAGGAGAGCAGGGGTATAATTGTCTCTTGAAAATCTGGAAACAGATTGAATCAATCTGTTTAAATCTGAAAAGTAGCCTTGCTGCGAGGCTAGAATCAGCTTCTGCGAAGCTAGGAATAGCAGGTAGCGTCGATCTCCTGATCTGTTTTGATTCTTTCCAAATAATTGAAAGATCTCCCTTGATCTTCTTACTTGTTTAGGAGAGTCAAGAGATTATGGTAAACAACTGCCAAATTTAATCTCAGATTTGATCTCGATTAGATTTGATCTTGAATAGATTTGATCTCATCTGGAGATTTAATTGCTCAAAGGTGACCATAAAAGACCCGCAGCGGAGCTGCCGCGTCGAGCTCGCAGCGGAGCTGGAAGGAGCATCTGGCGAAGTCAGAAGAAAGCTCTTTAGCGAGCTGGATAAACATCTGTGGAGAAGCTACCGAACATCCTTCTGCGCAGTTGTGTGTGACTTCGAGCGAAGCTAACTCTCTGCGGAGTTAACTGAACACTTCAGGCGAAGCTGTAAGTTAGCTCCCTGATGGAGCTTTGAACGGCTCCAAGGCGAAGTTGGACAAACTTAGCCTCTCAGGTGAGGCTATCCCCTTGGGCTCATGTGATGCTAAGTGTTTAGCTAACCTAACATCTTAGACCTGCTTAGGTCTCTTCAAAGACAATATGGGCTCACTGTCTCCTTCACTGGATCAGTAGAGTCCAAGTTGCTCATCTGTCCCTCGGAGATGGGTACAGAACTGGTCGTCAGCTTGTCTGTCACTTGTCTTTCGTAAATGTCAACAAGTTAGACATTGTTCCGGCCAGTCAGGAATCTTGTCTTTTTTAGAGTGTCAATAAGAGTGGACTCAATGTGGGGACTCTCAGAAAAATGGCTTGGGAAAAGCTTACAAATAGTAAGTTGTTAGGGTTAAAATTAAATATTTGCAATCCACTGGATACCTAACATTGAAAATAGGACTAATTTTAAAATCTTTGAAAGATATATAACATGAATATTACAATTTGATTCCTTCAAGATTTGAAAAATCCAACACTACAACATGCAAATCATTAACAGTTTTCGGACGAATTCAAACTATCATAAATTGTCAACACTAAAAGTTTTAAAGAACCTCTTGAAGCAAATTCATAAATTACAGTTAGCGTTGCTGTGTTCAAATATATCACTGATTTCCTATGTATAGATCGTACATGTGTGTGAAAAATGTGATGCAAACTCAGATATGCAGACTTAAAAATACTAGTAGTTAAGAGCTTGGTTTAGCGCCTAACATGTGCTAAGAATCACTTGACTCTTTATTGGCCATAAAAGTTTTAGGCACCTGAGTTACTGCAACAGTCTTATCGACCTTTATCAAAAGGAATTATTAGGGGTACCAACCTAGATGAACAAGATAGTTTACCTGTTATATTAACAATGAGAACAAAAAGTATCATAACAGGTAAAATTTGATGGAATGCAACCCTTTGTTAAACTATAAGGGAGGAAAAGTTGTTAATCTGAATAATGCTAATTCTCCCATAACAGCTTTCATAAATTTGTCGAGCACAGCTCGACCATAGATGGTAACATCCTTGATATGACCGACATCTTTTCTCACTACATAGCTTCAAAACTTGTCCTCATAAAGATGGATGTCTATGGGACAAGGCACGATTGGTTAACCTCTAGTAACAACTCATCAACTTACCCTTTAAGTTCAGTTTGCTTGGTAGGATCCAACCTAGGGTGTGGCAAGTTAGGAGTGGCAAGTCAGGAAGATTAACTTTCGGATTAACTCAATGGCGTGTTGGATATCACGCGTTAGTAGTAGCTTATTCGGGAGGTCTTCAAAAAAGACAACAGATTTTGTGACGATAGGGTTGACTTTAGGGAGATTCAGAGTACTATCTTTAGGAGAGACATCAGTAAACTCTATAATGTCTGAAACGACTTCAAGAGGACTCAGAGTACTGGACTTCTCAAGGTTATCACCCGTAATCTTTTCTTCAAAGTCTGAGTCTTCCGATTCTTCTGCCTTGCAAATAGATTCTTCAGATAGGGCATCGACAAGCTCTGTGATCACAGGGGTGAGTGTCAGCAACAGAGGAGGAAGAAGTTGACAATCAGAGCAGACAATGACAGTAAGGGTCGACAGTAATGGAAGCGAATGTGGTGTCAGCAGTAGAGCCGGGAGAGGAAAAGGGCGAACGATAGTTACGGTAGCAATAAAAGCGACAGTAGCCATGGCAGCCGGAGAAACATCACTAAACTCCTTAATCATAGGAGTGACTTTCGGGGAGATAGTGCTATCAGGCTTAAAGGCTTCAATGGAAACTCTATCAATGATGCCAATCTTAAATGGAGTTGGACAGTTGGCAGCAACATGCTCATAACCTTGACAGTTGTAACATTTAATTATAGGACTAAGTGTAGAGAAGTCCCTTTCGGTGTTCTTGCCCTTAGTGTTTACTTTCAGCATTTTTATCGTTGGTGTCCACCTTGTATGCTGGTCTCTGTGTATGAACTTGGTGTGGACATAAAGTCGACTTGAAGGTTGGGGCTTGAAGATTCTGACTCCTAAATGCATGATTCAACTTGAGAAAATCTAAGTCTTGGACTAAAGCGTAAGCCCTTTTGAGCTCAGTGGTTCCACATTTACAAAGCTCATATTCTAGGTCCATTCGAAGTCCAGCACAAAATTGAGAAAAGACTTGGAGGTCACTCTGTTTGCATAGGATATTATAACGATTGAGAAACTCATCGAATTCGTTAACATGTTCCTTAGCAGATTTGTTACCTTGGAAAATTTTGCGCCATCTGTCAAGAAGATGTTTGTAATAATGTGGTGGCACGTATTTACCCTTGAGTTCGTCCTTCATATAAGACTAGGTGTCTATTGGTTCTTGACCACGAAATACTCTCATTGATATTAAATCGGTCCAATGTCGGCTAGCTTGGCGAACTTGACTTTCTCAGATTTAGAAAATAGGTATTGTGTGAAATACCTATCTATGTTGTGTAGCCAATCTAGAAAGATTTGAGGATCCGAATGATCAAGATAATTCATACAATCATCAAATATTGGAACATCTGTAGCTGAGATGTGGACTTCCTACATGTCATTTTTTTGTTAAATTATTTTTTTATGCAAAAGAAAACAAAAAAATCCTAATAAATGCCTCAAACAAATTTTCAATTTTTTAAAAATATTTTATGCAAAAAATTATGATACCTCTAACAAGTTTCCTACCTAAATCATGCTCTAATACCAAACTAATGTGAAACGAGGACCCTATAGTGTGGTATATCAGTGATAAATCTAAATTTCGCAACGTTTCACAAAAAATATGATCTTCAGTAGGAAATTACCTAAAACTAGTAATGCGATCAGATGGGTTTTTAACAATAATTTGCAATTATAGCTTCTAGATAAGTCTAGTCTCATGAAACACAACACAATACTAAATTAATTGAACGGTCTAATTTATCAGTATCAATAGATAATAAATATAATAGAATCACACAACTCTCACTGTGCTAGCGGACAACAAGAAATCATGATAAAAATTTAAAGATAGACAGTGTAATCCAGCCGATAATCCTATTGCTGAGAATAAAAGTTACCTACTAAAGAATAAGTTCTCAGGTACTCCACTCTGTTGATTTATGTTTGACTTTCTGAACTTGCGGACGAGCGTGCTTCTTATCTTGTACTGTTATTGCTATTGATGTGTTGTGGTTGCAGGTCGGTGCTTGCACTGTAGCGCTAGATCCAAATCTAACCTCAAGTCAGGTTGCTTGAGTTAGAACCCGCTTTGATATATTCTCTCCTTGCTTGCTTGCTTTCGGTCTCGTGGCGGCACGATGAGGGTGGATGCGGGGAGGTGAAGAACCAACCGGAGACGAGGACTGATCTGCAGATCGCCGCAGATGAGGGAGAGGTGTCACTGGCCTGTTCTGTACTCGATCACGGGGCACGAAGGAGGTCATAGTGCAGGTGAGGATGCTTGGCGGTGGTTGATGGCCACACAAATTGGAGATGGGGGATGATTTGGAAGGAATTTGTAATTGGAATTTGAATTTAGGAGGGGGTGGATTGATGGGTTTGTTTTTGAGTTGGCTGCGGATGAAAGAAGAAAAAGTAAAGAAGACAGGGTGTTAGCCATGTGGGTTGCATGTGGGAAGGAAAGGAGGGGAATTCTGGTTTGACTTTTTTTTGTATTTTATTTTTCTTTTTCTCTAATGTTGCATTTGGCTGAGAAGGGAAAATGGTTAAGATTGGATTTGAGGAAATAGGGATTTGAGATTGGGATAGAATTTTGAGAGAGGATTGATTTAGACGATAAGATGGATTAAGGCTTCACACTCAAAATTCGTGAGAATTCGGTTTTACACTCAAACTCAAAAGAGATTTTATTTTGAAACACTCAAAATATTATTTTTTCATTAATCAAATTTCGTCACAATTTTATTGAACTCATGCCTTAATATAGGCTTACAGAGTTCTCCACATAATCGATGTAAGATTAAAAAGAGAAACATAACGCTAAAATAAAGAAGAAACATACTCAACTCAAATAAATAAAAATACAGACTCCGATCAACAAAACGAATAACTCGTGATGCCTCTGACGTCGGCGGATGTCCGCATCAAGAGCTTCAATCGATCAACCAGATAAATAACTCAAAACAATAAAATAATTTGGTAAAAAAAATATGACAATGAAAGAAAGAAGAATGTAGTTGTTGATCTCAGTTTCAGTGATCTGAGAATGAACAGGGAGAGGCTCTTTAAATAGGCATAGAGCTATACCGTTACAAACAGACCCCGCACAAATCAAGCGCATTTGTTGCAACTAATTTGCAACAATTCGCACGTTCACAGATCCGCTTTTACCTAGTCAAGAAAATTTTACAAATTAAAACATTAATTAACCGGTTAGCTGTGAGTACTTCCAGAGAGAGTGAGACGGAGCAGTCACTCCGAACACTTGATTCGAATCTATCTCCTAGACCCAACAGCCACTCTGCGAAGATCCACTCGGTACTCCGAGATGCCTCTCTGAGATGAAACCAAGGTGTCTCTTCGAGTCCAAGTGCTTAGGGTCTTTTCGAGTCCAAGTACTCCGAGATCACTCCGAGTCCAAGTACTCCGAGATCACTCCAAGTCCAAGTACTCTGGGTCACTTCGCCCAGAAGTTCGGAGTTAGCTTCAAATACAAAATCAAAAAGAGATTCAGAATGTTAGCAGGTTACGGACCCCCTGAACGGACCTGCATTCGTGTCCGCGGGTCGTAGGGGCGCGCCAACCGAACCCTGCCCAGTTCGGTTCTGCATGTGTGCGCGCATGGGGAGTGTGGCATAACCCAACTATTCATAACAGTAAGCTTGAGATGAGTTAGTATATATACCACTCAATCTCCCATCTCCCATCCAATGTGGGATTAAAAACCAAAGCGGAATTGAGAAAAACTATAGTTTTCCCTCCAAAAATCAAATACACATCCAAGAGCTCACACGTTACTACAATAGATGATTTATAGGGTGCTAGATGGCCAACCTTTGATTTTAGAAATACGGAAGTAAATTGCTCATTACCGACACCAATTTCATTAGCATCTGATGTGAATTGCAGCATTCGCCTCCGTTTCATCTGTGAACTCTCTATGCATTCCTCCATCCCTTTGTTAGCATTATCTGCGTTACATGCCCCCTAGTTATAAGGGTTTAGTACAACAATCTCATCAGAACTATAGCTGGCATTGTGGTTGAAGAAAAATACCTACAAAATCACAAACTTGGTAGCCAAAGTCTGCACAATCCTTAATTGGAGTTTGTTCTTCAAGCATGTACATCAAATTGTCCTCATTTACATTCACATTATCCCATATGCAGCGAGAGAAATCTGTGCAGCGAAAAACAAAACAGACCATAAGAAACTAAACTACTATGAATTCAACTAAGAACAAAACAAAGTGAGAAACATACCGTTCCCCGAATCCTTTTGCAGAGTATACTCTTCATCTTTCCATTCCCACAGATCACTGCTATCCAATTTCACATAGCAAACTAACATTACAGATTACAGAATTTGCAAACTAATGCTAAACTCTCTGGTACCAACAATGTAGCATGAAATAAATCAATCAACTGACACAACAAAGCAACCTGAAGCTGCAAGCTTACAAATTTCTACCTAGGACTACAAACTTCACATAGAGAAACTAGAAATTGGCATTGTCAAGCAATTTGGCATCCAATCATGACAAATCTAGATCCAATTAAAAAGGCCACCACATACAAAATAGAGCCATTAGCCTGAATATGGATCCAACAAACTCCCTTCATTGAAAACTACAAACCCAGTAAAAATTTGCAAAAGATCTCTTGTTAAAATGGAACAACCAATCAAACAGAAACCTAACAAAAAAAAGTCGATAGAATTGAACTTTTTGAAAAATGGGGGCATCCATGGAAACACAATAGCATAGAATTTTAAAGAAGAACCATTATCAAAATTGCCCACATCTACTCTTATGTCCCTTATTTCAACATGAACTAAGAACAAAGATAGACTAGAACCAAAAAAAAAAATTAAAATTAAAAAAAGAAACACCAAATGATGAAAACAAAATTTGAAAAAAACTCACTTGTCGTTGATATCTTTGTCATTGAAATCCATGTCCTCCACCTTCCACCGCCCTTGAAATCAATCAATCTCTAGAGAGAGAAGAGAGAGAGGAGTTGAATTGGGCTAATAACTTCCGCTCGCTCGCTCTCCCCTTTCACTTCCAAGGCTGCTCCTAACTTCGCCCCTTCTCCGTTTCTAGCAAGACAGCGACCTGAGGAAAGTAAAGAAATAAATAACAAAAATCATTAAGAAAATGGTGAGTGCGAGGACCGAGAGAGTGATGGGATTTTGTCTAATCTACTATCATTAACTTTCTAAAAAAACGTACTTAACTGAATCTAAACCCTCCCTCCTCTCTCTCTCTCTCTCTCTCTCTCTCTCATCAGAATAACACTCATGCCGTTTAAGCCCCTATGTGGGCCCCACGTGTCCAGACAAATGGATCGGGTTGGGATCCGTAGTACTAATTGTACCCACACTCGAACCCGATAACAGCGGCGAGTCCCGTTCGGGAGTCTCTGTTTGGTGTCCATAGTGTAAATTGACTGTGGAAACAGGGCTCGGTCTTCCTATTAAATTACAGATACTGCCACTGAATCTTAGAGAGGAAGAGCCCAAATATCTAGGTGACGACCACTTGGCACTTGAGACTAATTTTTTTGACGGGTCAGTGCACAAAGTCTCTCTCTTTTATTCTTTTTATTGTCACCCGAGAATTAGACTCAGCACAAAGCGGGGGCGGGTCCCACGCATACTGAGTCACTGACCGAGGAACGGTAGTTCCTCGGGTGCTCCGCGTTAAAAAAAAAAAAAAAATACGGGCTGAAATAAACCCAGGATCCGCTGCATCGCTAGTGCAGAAGAACAGCACGATAACGGTAGATTTGTTGATACTGACGGTTGAGATTGCGTAGAAAGTAAGTTTGGTGTTAGACGTTGCACAGCGGATCCCAGAACCGGGGGCAAAGGTAGGGCCCACAGGGCGGGAACACGTTGGCAGCTTTTAAAACGGGCCCCGCGCTTTTAATACGGGAGGTGTGGGTAGGAGTGGAAGTGGGGGTGGCGCTGGGCGCGGGGGCAGCGAACGCTGGAGAAAGGGTCACGTCGCTCGTCCCTCCCCCGCGCTGGTTTTCATTTGTTTTTGAGTGGTTGAGTAATGTCACCCACAAATACACCCCAGAGGCGTGGGCCCCACAGAGGGAATGTAGTGGGGCCGGAGGTCACGTTGTTCGCGATTCCCTTTGGGTCAGGGCATACATGGTTACAATTTTATAACTAATTGTGACTGCCAACCAGTTTACCAATGGTAATAAGTGGTGGGAAGTTTCGTGTTCAACAGATAATTGGCAATTTATTTACTCAGAAAATTGACTTTGTACTCTTTTCTCAATTAATTGGGAAAAAATTTTAATTACATTTTTTTTTCCGCCACAGCCTCAGTCTACCTCAGTTACGCCGTCCATTTCAAATTTGACTCTATCATATAACTAACTTATATTTGCACTTTTTCAATTTTACCCTTTTTAGATCTAGCCGATTAAGTTTTTTTTGGCTTTTTTTCTGAAAATACACCTAGAGGGGGGTGAATAGATGTATGGCTAATCTAATGACACATGATACGGAATTAAAAACTAAATGCAACACACTTAGTGTAACCAACGAGTGTAACCAAATCCCGGTGAAGGGCTCTGGATAACTCCTCTAGATTCTTCTAAATAAGAGTTGAGGTGCTATTTGAAGCTCTCTTGGTTCAACACAAGTATGGGCACACACAAACAATACCAAGCATATATGTATGATATGAACAATACGAAACAATGCAAGGTATAAAAGAGAGAGAGTTTAGAGATAGTGGATCAATCGCAAATACCAAAATATGTTTCGAGGTTCTAGCCACTGCTCTACGTCCCCGCCTTCACAAGAAGGATTTCCACTAATGCGTCCACACAGGACTTCCCACACAGGGAATCTCCACTGTGGATTTGGCAAATACAAACTAGAAGTACACAACTCCTCTCTCCAACAACACAACCTCTACACAAGAGGCAAGACACAACAACTATCACCTTTCACTAGAGGGATAAGGCACTAAGCCAAACAACAACAATCACTTCTACACTCAGAGGGATAGCCACAAACCCAATTGCACAACCTCTTCTACACTTAGAGGGAAAGGCACAAAGCCAAGGCAAAGGAAATGTTACAACTCTCAGTGGTCTCAATAAACCACAAACCAATTTTCCTACAAAACAAGATCCTATAGATAAGATAGTGTTGGCCCAAAGGCCTTCCACTCTACTTTGATGATGATTAACTCATGTAGTTATGTGTACTAATAATCTTGTGATTTTAGTTTCAGATTATTAATCAAGATGTTAGTAGGTGATTAGTTTCAACAAAGATGGTTTGGAAGCTTTCACATAGTGATTCAAGAGCCCGAGCGACAAGATCATATATAGCACTCATTGGAGTCAAGCTCGGTGGATCACGAAGTTTTAGATCGAGTCGGCTTGGAGACGACGCTCTACACGAAGACCTTGGTACCTAGTTCAGTTTGAGTTTTAGATCCATTTGTAATGATTAGAATAGTATGATATGCTCAAGTTCACAACACACACGTTTCATGTTTTGAATATTGGTTTTCGATTTTTTCGTTTTTGGTTTAACCGATCTTGGTTTCATGAATAGATAGGTCAAAACAAGTTTAAATATTTTATGTATAGTAGATTCATTCTATATACATGCATGCTTAACTTCCTAGACAAACTTAGTTTTGACTTACTTATTCATGTGTTTTATGTTTTGATATTTTAACAAAACATATTTTGGAATTAAAGTAAAAAACATGGATATGTATATGTTTCTTGTATATTAGATTTCCATCCATGTGCAACATGCTTCAATGTGTTTAAATATCATGTTTTTGTATTTAAATGAGTTTTGGAAAAATCAGATTTTCTTTTGAAAAATCCAAGTTTGGAAAAATACAGGTTTTGGTTTTTGATAAAATTTGTAAGACACAAAAATAGTTCAAAATGTTTGATTTTTGTGTTGTAATTTTTATCACATGTTTATATATCAATGTAAAATGAGAAAACTATTTTTGTTGGTTTTTAGAGATTTTATGAGAATTTTTAAGACTTTAAAAATCCAGTTTTTCAGTCCCAGATTTTGGCTGCCAGGCTCTGGCGGTCGACCGTAACGGTCGTCGGGCCAGGAGCCGGTCGACCGTAGTGGTCGACCGGACGTGCACAAGTTTGTGCACGTAGCCGTGTCAGTCGACCGACTGTGAGCAACCCACTCTCGGGTTGCTCCCGGTCGACCGAGCGGTCGACCGGACAGAGAGTGTTGCTCTCTGTTTCTGGGGCCGGTCGACCGGTAGCTGCCAACGATCAAAAATCGACCGTTGGCCGGTCGACCGTCCGGTCGACTGGTAGGCCATTTCTGGCAGTTTTAGTTGCCAACGGCTATATTTTTCTAGGGGCTATAAATACCCCATTTGTGACCAGTTTTCACTAAGAATTTTTGTGCTAATATTTTCATACTCTCCAGTTTTTACAGCAATCAAAAGAAGTTTTTGGGCTTTAAATTGAACAATCTATTTGGTGTTTTTAAGGGTTTGAAAAATCAAAGAAAAGGGTTTTTGGGAAAAGTGTTTGATTCAACTTCTTCATCTTGATTTCTAATTTTTCCCAAGGATTTTCTTTGAGTATTTGTTTTCTATTCCTTTGGTTTTCTCCACACTTGAGCTACATCTACTATCTTATTCTATAGGATCCTTGTGTGGGAAAGAAATTGTTTGTAGTTGTTTGTTAGACCACCAAGTTGTAAACCCAATCTTAGCTTGGCTTTGTGCCTTTCCCTCATTATGTTGAGGAGGTTGTGCATTTGGGTTGTATCCCTCAAGTGGTGAGGTGATCCTTGTGTAGCTTTGTGCTTATCCCTCAAGTTGTGAGGTGATTGTTTGTTGGCTAGGTGCTTTGCCTCAAGAAGGAGGTTGTGGTTGTAAAGAGAGGAGTTGGGTACTCCCTGTTATTGTATTGCTCCAAATCCTTGGTGGAGGTTCCCTGTGTGGGAGTCCTGTATGGACAAGCTAGTGGATTCGAAATCCTTCTGGGTGAAGTCGGGGATGTAGAGCTGGGTGCTCGAATCTCGAAACAAATCTTGTTGTTTGCGCTTGATCCATTGACTCTCCCTCTCTCTCTTTACTTTGTGCATTGTTCTTATTGCTATATCATATTCTTGCATTTGTGCCTTGCATATATTCACATTGCCTATTCATATTACATGCTTGGTTTGTTTGTGTGTGTCTCACTTGTACTTAACCACGAGAGCTTCATATAGCACCTCAACCCTTATCTAGGGGAATCAAGAGGAGTTAGTTCAGAGCCCTTCACGGGGAATTCGGCTACACTCGTTGGTTGTATTAAGTGTTGTTGCAAATTGTTTTTAGCTTCCACATTTAGTTTCTAGATTAGCCATATCACCTATTCACCCCCCTCTAGGTGATTTCAGATAGATATGATATCTCAAGTGTGAGAAAATAAAGTGTTTGGAATGAAAATAACAAAGAAAAATACTTGAAAAAATCACAAGAAAGATATTGAAATGAAGATTAAAAATCAATTCCCAAAGGCTCTCTTTTTCTTTAATTTTTCCAACACTTTAAAACAAATAAAGACAAATCTTTTTGACACAAAAACTCTTTTAAAAACTTGTTGTTAAACACTTGTAAAGATGGGAAAAATTTCTCTCTAAAAACTTGTTCAAAACAACTCAAGAGTGTGTGTGTGTGTGTGTGTGTATATATATATATATATATATATATATATATATATATATATATATATATATATATATATATATATATAGTGAGTTGATCCCCTAAGAACGGTTCTCACGAATTCATGTGAGAACTTTCACGTGGCCGTCGGATCTGATAGAGATCTAGTTTTATTTGATTTGATCTATCTGATCCGACGACCTACGTGAAAGTTATCACAGAATCGTGAGAACCGTTATAGAGGATCAGCTCCCTATATATATATATATATATATATATATATATATATATATATATATATATATATATATAGCCTCCAAAAATTTCTGCCCATTGATACGCCCCGCTCCCGCAGGTATGGAGACGTTATGGCGACGTACATATGCATGGCGGAGATACCCTCACGTACGTACGTTAAGCCTCAGTACAGGAAATGACATCCATATATACAAGAGTTCAGCATTAAATAAGTATAAGAAGACCTGCAGAAAGAGATTAATTATCATAACAGATATGAAAATAGGAATAAATAAGATAACAGAAATAAATCACAAAGATACCTATGAATGGTCTCGATGATGAGTCTCCTATGCAAATCCAATAAAATATCTTACAATACGATATCTGGGATCTCCAACCTGGGCACGCAAACCCAGGGTCGTCAGAAAGCGACCTAGTGAGTGGTAAAATGAAGGAGGCAGTAATATGTATTATAGTAATACAAGCACGATAATAATATATAATACATGTTTATGTATCAGTGATACTATATAACAGGAATTTAATAAGCAGTAGAAATATAACAATGTCATCTTTTAATACCATCACCAACTAGCATGTTATCATCGGGTCATGTCTACAGTAGTATCCAGTTTTGTATATAATAAACATTGTTGACGTGATGCATGTGACCATGTAGATGAAGTATGCAACCATTCTATAATGATGTGAGTATACGGGAATAGTGTCTATAGGATATACAGGAACAAAAGGCATGCAATGCAAGGTATACGTGTACATGAATAGTGTGTCACCACATGAAGTGTAACAAGTATCAGGTAATGTAGTAAAGTATACCGGTAACATGATAGTGAATAAATTATTAAGAATAGTAACAAGTACAACTACACAATAGGATACATGTATCAGATCAAGTCATGTTATTTACAATAATAACAATCAGTACCACCTGGTATTTTAATCAATCTCTTCCAGTGTCCCATACCAGTGGCAGTTTATACTGGAACCCGCACTCCAGTCGAACCCATCCGGACATGGCATACGGGTACCATTATCTAAATGAGAGAGTGACCAAATAACAAGTGTTCCTGACGTCACTATTGTTTATACCGTTTTATTATGTTAATTGGAAACCCAATGGTCAAGGAGGTCTTATCGGGTGAGTTTATCCCGTGCATACCCCGGGATCACGGCCTTACCAAGACTCCCTGGCTGCTAAGACCAGGGACCAACCCGCTAGGGTGAAACAAGTAACGGAAAACGAAAGCTCCATGAGCTAATAACATAACGGGAAATGGGAGCTCATGAGCTATAGCTGTCGGTAGTCAGCACTACCCTGTCCCCTGCAGTGGAACAAACAATGGATCCAGACATCCACCCGACAAGATCTAGTCAACCGTCAAGTCTCCCCCAACCCATATTATATGTAACACATTTAATGTACATAGAGTATCAGGAATAAGAACAGTACATGGTACATGTAACATGATAACAGGACATAAGCTCTGCTGATAGCATAAAACAAGATAATGGGAAACAGAAAAAAATAGATGTGGGATTTCACATATTGCATATCAACAGCTCACATGTCAAGTAACGAGAATATCAATATCAGTAACGGGAAATAATCATATAACGAGAATACAAGAATACTCATTAACAATAATCCATATAACATGAACAGTGTTCAATATAACGGGAATACAAAGACAAGTATCGCATGCATGCAGGTGAATCTATGTGACAGTAGATATGAATAAAATAATTATATGATGCATAGTGTAACAAGTTTACAAGTACATGCAATAACAATATTCAGTATCACAAGTATCCACATGTGATACCAGTGTCCCGTGTCCTAGAATATCCATGTAACGCTAGTACTAATACGTGTAAGAACTGTAACTGGAAATAATAGATATCCAGTGTAACAATATATGTGTAGTGGTGAAACAAGTACATGGAATGATAGTGCTCAGTGTAATAAGTATATACAAGAAGCATAATATCCAGTGTACTAGTGCCGGTATCAAGATGACATGAATTTGTATCAGCTTATTATTATTTTATTGTAATGAGTTTAAGATTATGAACATGATCGACATACAATTACATATGCTACTGTATTTAACTATAAATCTGGGTTTTCCTTTATCAACGTCTTTTCATTACTCAATTTTAAGTTACAGATAATAAATCAAGAAAAAGAATGATTTATTTTAAGCGTGTTTAAAGAGCAGTCAGGCATATTCTAATTACATTATTTATTACAATGTTTTAACAGTGTTTTAACAATGTTTACAAGTTATTAAATATTAATAACCGGGATTTACTGGCATTCATATTAAATATTAACAATGTTTATTAAATATTAATAGCGGGGATTTACTGGCAATCATATTTTATTTAAATAAAGCAACTAATTTCACTTAACATGATAAAAATACAATTTATAAAATAAAAACACTCACAAACTGGCCATAAGGAGGTAGCTCTCTTTCTCACGATCGCAACGGTTCTAAGATCGTCCAAATCGGATTATGGATGCTCCAAATATCACCCGAACACTAAAATCCTATAAAATAGGTTAATTATGTATAAAAAGGTCTAAAGTGCAATTATTAAAAATTGCAAGGGATTTATATGTAAACTTACCTTTATATGTGATGCGGGTTTGGGTAGCTAACAGGTTGGATCCAGATCCACAACACATACCCAATTAACTTAATTTAATGGGATATGGGTTAACGGGTCTAACCCAATAGGGTTAAAGGGTTAATTGGGTTTGGGTTCGGGTTTAGATCCAATAACCCGACCCAACACTTAAACAAATGGGTACAAGCTTAAGGGATGCGGGTATAGGTTCTAAAAGTGGGTCCATACCCACAATGGGTTCACACCCAAAACAGCAACAGCAGCAGCAGCAGTTGCTGCTGCTGCTACAGGAGGCCAGCCCGCTAGCTTGGCTGGCCGGCGCGACGGAGGCCCCCCCGACAGCCCTGTCGGGGTGACCGGCCGGTGAGAGAGAAAAACAAAGAGGGGGGAGAGAGAGAGAGAGAAGTGGAGAGAGAGAGAGAGGAGAGAGAGAGGAGAAAAGATAGAATAAGAGGAGGAGAAACAGGTGTTGGAACATTTTGATGAAGACATTTATGAAGCATTTCATTTGGAGCTCTAGCACAAGATATATCAAGAGTTCTTCATGATCAAAACTGCCCAAAGAGAGTTGATATGATGTGTTTTGTAAATATAAAATAGCATGTCAAAAGCCTTGATGCACACACACATATCATAGACCTATAGTCGACTTATAGTCTCTTATAATCGACTAATCACTTGTGTAGTCGACTTGACCCAACTCCCAGTCGACTAATCCTATGTCTCAATTTAGACCCAACTCTCTGTTTGTCCATTAGTCGACTTGACAGACAACCTAGTCGACTAATAGCAATTGTAGTCGACTAAACCTATTCCCCTAGTCGACTTATAAAGGAGTTGCAATCGACTTGATTCAGTTATCCAGAAACCTGTCACTCGAGCTTATCTTGAACTAGTCGACTAATACCCAAACCTAGTCGACTAACCTTAGGAAAATTGCCTAGTATAGTCGACTAACTCAAAAGGCAAGTCGACTATAGGCAGTTTCTGACTGTTGGACAGTTTCTGTTATATGGTCTTTTGTGCAACGTTTTCCAATGTTTCAATCATTTGAATTGCACCTATAACTACCCTAACTTACCCTAGTGTGCAGCTATATAAAAGGTTGTTATTCTAAAGGGCCAATTAGAATCCTAATCTTCAGTTTTCTAAATCAAAATTCTGCCAAACCTGAAAACTGATTTCCACTTCAGTTCTTCACCAAATTCAAATTCCTTTGTGAAGTTCTCTGAAGTTTTTCTCCTATGCTAGACCTTGTCCACGTTCATACACAATACCAAGGCTTATAGGAAAGTGTTGTAATACTCAAAGCAATCATTATACACGGGTGTCTTCTTGGTAGAAGCAGTTGTACAAGATGGAGTTTGTTCTCTTGGTGTAGAGAGAAGGTGTACAAATTTGGCAAAGAGGATTTGTCAAGTGGTGTGCATGGTTGTGATTTTGGGTGTACAAAATCAAGGATAGAGGAAAATCTCAAGCGGGTGGCTTGGGGACTGGATGTAGGTCACGAGGACCGAACCAGGATAAATCTCTCGTGTTTGCGTTTGTCTAAACTTTTCTGAGATTTGATTTCTTTATTGCAAGTTTATTTATTTGTTTAACTTTAATCCTTCTTGTTTAGTATTTATGTTGACTTCGTATTTTAGATCCATACGTGCCAAACAGAGAAATTCAACAATTGGCATCATCTCGGGACCAACATTTGGTATCAGAGCACTGTATACCTAGTCAACAACAAGGATGGCAGCGGAGTTTTCATCATCCCAATTCAAAGAAGGACATTCTATACAACGTCCACCGCTATTTGACGGATCCAACTACAACTATTGGAAGTGTAGAATGAAGATCTACTTCAAATCGCTCAATTATGAACTTTGGAACATCGTAGAAGCATCGTCACCAAGCAACAACCAACTACAACGCTTGGAGTGATGATCAAAAGAAGAATGCGAACCTTGACGCCAAAGCGATGAATGCTCTATTATGTGCCTTAACCAAAGAAGAGTTCAACCGTGTGTCAACAGCCACTTCTGCACATCAAATATGGCATACTCTTCAGGTAACACACGAAGGCACAAATAAAGTTAAGGAATCTAAAATATCTGTTCTTGTCCACAGGTTTGAATTATTCAAAATGGAGGAGAATGAAACCATATCCGAAATGGTTACAAATTCACCGACATTACCAATTCATTAGCATCCCTTGGAAAGGACTACACCCAAGTCGAAAAAGTTCGCAAGATCCTTCATGCACTCAAACCAGAATGGGAGAAGAAGACAACCGCTATTGAAGAAGCGAATGATCTCTCAACTTTGTCGTTAGAAAACCTATTGGTAATCTAATGGCATATGAAGTGCAACTAGAAGAAAGAAAGAAGGAGGAACACAACACCACTCAAAGAAGAAAGAACTTGCCTTCCATGCATCCTCCGACACGGACGATTCAAATGACGAGAAGAGGAGATGGCAATGCATTCAAAGAAATTCAGGAGATTCCTAAAGCAAGATAAATTCAAATGCTTTAATTGCAATAAACCAGGTCATATGAAGATGGATTGCCCATTGCTCAAAAATAAAGGTAAAATCAAGAGCAAAAAGTTCAGAAAGAAGAAAAACTATGAAGCCTCATGGGAGAACAGTGATTCCTCATCTTCTGACGAAGAAGAATCCACTGAACGTGTCAACCTATGTTACATGATCATAGAAGATGATGAGGTATCATTTACTGAACTTTCTGATGCATTTCATGAATTGTTTAATGATCTAAAGCATGAAAAACTGAAAAATAAAGTTTATCAAAAGAAAATGAAAAACTTTTAAATGAAAATTCATGTTATGCTTTACAAGTATCTTCTATAAATCTCAACAAGATGAGTTTAAAAAGTCATATCATCTTTGAAAAATGATAATGAGAAGTTTATAAAAGAGAACATTTTTCTTAAAAAGGAAACTGAGTCTTTGAATAAAATGATTCTATTTTAGATAAAGATATTTCAGTTTTCAAAAAAAAAATATGAAGATATTTTGCAAAATGTGACTAAGTTCAATCAAGGAAAAGAAAAGTTGAATGATTTATTATCTTTTCGGAAGTTGTCACATAATAATTATGGTATTTGATATATTGAAAATTCTTCATATTGTAGTAATCCATATAGTTCTTTTGTAAAAAGAAAGTCTAAGAAAAATAAGTTTATATGGATTCCTAAGAATTAAGTATTCATGATAAAAATACTTATATTGCATCATACATTCATGATATATGTGATTCATGCAATTATGTGTATACTAACAGGTGAAAACCAAATTCTAAATGGATTTGAACTCCTAAAGGTTAATATGTTCTTTTATGTTTGGTACCATCTAACGTTTATCTTGCAGGTACCATATAAAAGTTGATAAGAACATATATATATATATATATATAATATATATATATATATATATATATATATATATATATATATATATATATATATATATATATATATATATATATATATATATATATATTTAATGATATATTTGTTGCAGGGGGAGAACAAAGTATTTCTATATTTGTTATAACCCAATTTCTGCAGGGGGAGAAAAATATAACCTATTTTCTGCAGGGGGAGCATATGTGCACACAAGTGTCATCATCAAAAAGGGGGAGAATGTTGGAACATGTTTTGATGAAGATATTTGTGAAGCATTTTATTTGGAGCTCTAGCACAAGATATATCAAGAGTTCTTCATGATCAAAACTGCCCAAAGAGAGTTGATATGATGTGTTTTTAAATATAAATAGCATGTCAAAAGCCTTGATGCACACACACATATCATAGACCTATAGTCGACTTATAGTCTCTTATAGTCGACTAATCACTTGTGTAGTCGACTTGACCCAACTCTCAGTGACTAATCCTGTGTCTCAATTTAGACCCAATTCTCTGTTTGTCCATTAGTCACTTGACAGACAACCTAGTCGACTAATAGCAATTGTAGTCGACTAAACCTATTCCCCTAGTCGACTAATCCATGATCCAGTCGACTTATAAAGGAGTTGCAGTCGACTTGATTCAGTTATTCAGAAACCTGTCACTCGAACTTATCTTGACCTAGTCGACTAATACCCAAACCTAATCGACTAACCTTAGGAAAATTGCCTAGTATAGTCGACTAACTCAAAAGGCAAGTCGACTATAGGCAGTTTCTGACTGTTGGACAGTTTCTGTTTATAGTCTTTTGTGCAAATTTTTTTAACGTTTCAATCATTTGAATTGCACCTATAACCACCCTAACTTACCCTAGTGTGCAGCTATATAAAGGGTTGTTATTCTAAAGGCCAAATTAGAATCCTAATCTTCAGTTTTCTAAATCAAAATTCTGCCAAACCTGAAAACTGATTTCCACTTCAGTTCTTCACCAAATTCAAATTCCTTTGTGAAGTTCTCTGAAGTTTTTCTCCTATACTAGACCTTGTCCACGTTCATACACAATACCAAGGCTTATAGGAAAGTGTTGTAATACTCAAAGCAATCATTGTACACGGGTGTCTTCTTGGTGTAGAAGCAGTTGTATAAGGTGGAGTTTGTTCTCTTGGTGTAGAGAGAAGGTGTACACATTTGGCAAAGAGGATTTGTCAAGTGGTGTGCATGGTTGTGATTTTGGGTGTATAAAATCAAGGATAAAGGAAAATCTCAAGCGGGTGGCTTGGGGACTGGATGTAGGTCACGAGGACCGAACCAGGATAAATCTCTCTGTTTGCGTTTGTCTAAACTTTTCTGAGATTTGATTTCCTTTATTGCAAGTTTATTTATTTGTTTAACTTTAATCCTTCTTTGTTTAGTATTTGTGTTGACTTCGTATTTTAGATCCATACGTGCCAAACAGAGAGAGAAAGTTCAACAATTGGCATCATCTCGGGACCAACAACAGGATTGGGGGGTGGGGCCCAACGTTGGGGCGCAGTGGCCCTGGCCGGGGGCGCCTTGGCCAGGCCGCGGTGGTAGCAGCGAGTCAGGCCCCCTCCTCAGGCTTTAACAGAGAGGGAGAGAGGGGAAAGCAAGTAGCAGAGAGAGAGAGAGAGAGAGAGAGAGATGCTTAGAGACGATGGGTTAATTAGTGAACCTTAATTAGAGAGAGGGAGAGTTAGAGTGAGATAGAGGGAGAAATAAAGAGATAAATAGAGAGAGGGAGAAAAGAAAGGCGGTGGGTAAGGCGGTGGAAGAGGGATCCAGAGAATTGGAGAAGAGGGAAAAAGAAAAGGAAGAAAGAAAAATTTAAAAGTTATTATTCTAATATTATTTAATTAGGTTAATTTTTGATCAGCTCCAAACGGTTCCCAAAAATTCTGTAAAATAGAGAATATTATCCTGAGACATAATATGAAAACGGTTTAAAGAAATTCAGTGTGATTTGTAAATTAAAAAATCCTGGAAGATTTCGCCGGTACTGGGCGACACTAGTTAGCCGGATTTTGAAATAATTTAGAAAAATCCCCAAAAATACCCTAATGTAGAAAATATGATTTTAAGACGCAATATGAAAGCAGATTCTAAAAATTCATCTCCGTTTGTGAATTAAAAATCGTAGAGCCGATTATCGGTATCGATTGACACCGACTACAGAGATTTTTTCAAAATAATCCAGAAAATTTTCAGAAAATTCTGAAAAATTTAAAATATTAGAAAATAATATCTGAAACTAAAATCAGCTCAATATGACTACCAAGAAGGTCAAATCAACTTTGTACGTTGTATCGAGTACTGATACTGTGATACGTACATCAAGGATCAGGGGGTTACATCGTTGGCAGCAGGAAAGAACAAAAATGCCCTTCCGACCGACCACATGGTCGACCGGCGCAACGGTCATATTTTTGACCGTTGTGCCTCCGGTCGACCGCCCGGTCGACCGACAAAGCCATCGGTCGATCGCCCGGTCGACCGGCCAGCACCCGAGAGTGGGGTGCTCTCAGTCGGTCGACCGCGCGGTCGACCGGTCGTTGTGGCTGGCCTTTGTGCACATCTCATGCACATCGGTCGAACGTCCCGGTAGACTGACCACTGGTCCGGTCGACCGGCTGGTCGACCACCAGTCAGTCTGGCTGTGGATTAAAGGATTTGAAAACTTGTCTTTTTAACTTTCATAAAATCCTATAAAATCACATAAATTCCACAAAAATAAGTTCTTATAAGGTCTTTGAATATCAAACATGTGTGACCAAAAATTAACACATATTACACACTATTTGAACCATTTTGTGATATGAAAAATTAGGCTTAAACACAAAATCCGTATTTTTCAAAACTTGAATTTTTGAAATAAAAACTGTTTTCTCCAAAAACTCATATGGATACAAAAACATGATATTGAAACAAATTTGAAGAATATTATATATGGATAGAATCCAATATACATATAAATATACATCTATGTTTTTGACATGAAATCCAAAACCGGTTAAACCGAAAAAAAACTTTAAACTTGTGTGTGTGTGAACTTGAGCATATCAATACTATCTACCTTTACACAAGATCTAAACAAACTAAACTAAATACAAATCGGAGTCTTCTTGTCTCCAAGTCGACTCGATCCAGACGTGATCCAACGAGCTTGACTTAAACCGAGTGCTAGATGCGATCTAGACGCGCGAGCTCTTGAATCAACACGTGTTAGCTCCAAAACTCCTTTATTGAAGCTAACCACCTACTAATATCTTGGTCAATCATTGAAACTATTTAAATACAAGATTATTAGTAAATTATAACTACATGAGTTATTCATCATCAAAACTAGAGTGATGGGCCTTTGTGCCAACATTTTCATCTACTCTATTCGTCGATCTTCTTCATCAATCATCTTAGCCTTCGGGCATGTTTGGTTGTCGTAAGCGTCTGTAAGTCACAAGTAATAAACTCTTTTACAGTTTAAGTGAGTTACATACAAGTAAGTTTTACAGGTTTGGTTGATAATATAAAATTGTAAGTGAGAAAATGCATTGTGTTTTGCGGTGTTTGATTGTCGTAGGGCCTGTTTGGTTGGATTGCAGTGGGAGGAAAAAGTGTAAATGAGAAATGAGGATGAAAATGTGAAAGTATAGTAAAAAATTGAGATTTGTATAATTTGCATTTTCGGTATTTGATTGTTATGTGAAAGTATAAGTGGAAAGTATATTGTGTTTTTTGGTATTTGATTAGTAATGTGAAAATGAAAGTGAGAAAGTTGACAATAAAGTTGACCATAAAAAATATTAAATTAAATATTAATTCTAAAATAACGTTTTTGGACTGTAATTGGAATGCAAGCAGGATTTACTCATCAAAATTTAATGAAATAAGCTATAATTATTACAAGTGGGATTTATATGACTACAAATAAACTGTAGCACCCTGAAACTGAAAAAAAACCATAGTGTAAAAGAGATGTGTAAAAAGGAAAAGGAAAGGGGTTTTCTCATTTCTCATTTCCAGTTCAAAACAAACAAGGAAAGTGGGAAATGAGTTTGCCCACTTTCCATTTTCCTCTCACTTACATGAATCCAAACACGGAAGTAATGTATAACCCATAAGTGAAAAAATCGATCACAAAATTAATTGTTTGGTGATTTAAAAATATTAAAAAATGCCAATAAATACAAAAAAAGTAAATATTAAAAATATTAAATAATTAAATAATTAAAAATAAATTAAATATATTAAATATAATATATTAGGTATTAAAAAATTAAATATTAGTAAATATTAAAAGTAAAATATATTAAATATTAAATAATTAAAAATTCAATCTAATAATCAAAACTTATTAAATTATATTAAATATTACTAATTTATAGATTAAATAAGAATTAAAATTAAGTGGAATACATTATATTAATCTAGTAATAAAAAGATTATAATATTAAAAAATATTAAATTATTAATAAAAACTTTAATCTAATAATTACATTAATCTAATAATTAAAAAATCTAATAATTTAAAAAATTAATCTAATAATAAGAACTTTAATATAATTACAATTAACTGTCTACAATACAGATTTGATCACAAAATAACTGTTCGTGCTGCAAGCGAACTATAAGTGAGATTTGTATGCCCACAAAATTAATTGTTTGTATTACAAGTGGATCGTAAGTAGAATGCAAGTGCATTTTACGACTTACGGGTCAAAGAAACATCATAAGTCGTAAGTCACAATTGTCAATTGCGACTTATGGACTTTTAGGTGAAACAAACACGCCCTTCATCAATTTTGATTTCATCGCCCTCGTTTTTCTTTATCCATGACGATTGTTTCGAATCAGATTAAGTTTTAAGTGTCATCTTTGTTATTATTCTTATTAATTCTTTTGCGATCTTAAAGGCACTAATCTAGTTATTATTTCAATTTTGATGATCTTTTTTTAAGTTTTTGATGAATTAGTTGTAACAGATGATTATGTTAATTTATTTTGTTTGATTTGGATCTGTCCGTTTTACATATCGAATAATTATAACTAAAAATTTGATTCACAAATAATTCATCAAAAATCAACAATCAAAATCAAGTATTATAACTAAAATTTGGACTGCAACTTTTAGACTAAAAAAACTTCATATAACAAAGACTGCAATCAAAGCCGCCGTCTTATAACTAAAACTGTTTGTTAATTTGAGAACTACGACTACGGTAATAGTTATACTGAATCCCAGTGAATTGTGTTCCCATAACTGTTTCATTGACAATGTTTATGAGAATTGCGACCACAGTTACAACACTTTAAATCTCATTAAAATATGTTTCCAATTACTGTTTTTATTTCATTAACTAGTATTTGGTGATGTTTGGTTTTCTTTTAAAAACTAGACATGTAGTTATTAGCAATGTGATTTTGATCGCAATCACAATAAACACATGAAATTGTGTTTCCTGACAGCTGCGATCAAAGTTACAGTATAAATGAGAAAGTGTTTGTTAATGTAAAAACTGTGATAAGGATCGCAGTCAAATAAATCTCAGATTTTTTATGTTCCAGTTATGTTTCCCATTAATTTTTTGTTTAGAAGTATGAAATATGTTCTTTATACTTTTTATAGATGTTGGATATTGGTGTTCTCGTTGTTCTTTCCTACGAGGGGCGATGTGTTGTAAAACGTGTTTGCATGGATTTCATGGTGAATGAATTGAAGAAGTTGGTATGAATAAATGGAGTGTTTTCACACCTTGGTCTATTGAAATATCTTATATTGAGGAGTTTAAATTTCTGTGATTGAAACTAACTCAGATTTACAATCCCTTGCTATATTTTGTTGGACAAAGAAACGTGTTACGATTAAAATATGTGTGAGACTGATTGAAGCTATTGGAATTATAAATGCTTCCGGTGATACAAGCAGCAGTTTAACAGATTATTGTAATGACCTTAGTAAATCGAGTAGAATAGGTTTGAAGTCTATCACATGGTATGATGCATTTAGAGAGGTTGGTCAGATCTTTGAGGGTAGAACTACTGAATTCAGGGAGAAACTTATTATGTACTACATTGAGACTGGTTACAAATAAAAATTTATGTTGAATGATTGTAGTAGAGTTACTGTTGAGTGCAATAAGAAAAAAGATACTAGTTGCAAATGGAGAATTCATGCTTCTACTATGCTAAAAATGAATAGATTTTTCATAGTTAAGAAAAATGAAAATAATCACACTTATGGTGTTGCATGCAAAGATATCGGAAACCATCGTTTCATGAGCAAGTTGATAAAGGAATTGATTCGTGATGAAGTTCGAGACAAACCTTCTGTGAAGTCGAAAGACATTATTGAAAGATTTAGAAGGGGTTATGGTAGCCGTTGAGTTATTATTATACATATACTGGAAAAGAATTGGCTTTGAAGGAGATATATAGTGATGACTCCCTATTTTACCATCATTTAATATCATACATTGAGCAATTGAAGGAAAGCATGACAAATAGTTATATTGTACTGAAAACTCATCCTGAAAATCACAAATTCTCGCGACTATTCATAGCTTTTGACTCTTGCATTTGAGGATTTTACTTCTGTCGTCCTCTGTTATTTTTGGATGAAACATTTCTAAAGGACAAAGAAAGGTTGTATGATTATTGCGGGGGGGCTGCAAGGTGATGATGGTATGTTTTATTTTTCATTTCGTTTGATTTTTCTAATGTTTTACATAGCACCACGTGATATATTAGTTTTCCCACATGTCAATAACTCGGTTGCAGCTCATGAAAACGCACATTAACGTGTGTATACTGAGTACTGCGATCCCAGTCGCATTTCTGTTAAATAGGATGATTGCGACTTTAATCGCAGTGCTCGCAGACATATAATGTTTGTTTAGGAGGATTGCGATCAGAGCCGAAGTAATCATAAATTCATACAAGAGCTTATTTTGTTTTTTTTAATGTTTGTTTAACCTCATTTTATTATTTTAATAGGTTTCTTCCTATTTGCCATAGCAATAGTTGATTCTGAGAGTGATGACAACTGACATTAGTTCATGGAACACTTCAAGGTCATTATAGCTGAGGACAGAATATACACACTTATATTTGATAGGCATTTTGGATTATTGAAGTCAATTCTAACTGTCTTTACATATTCCTATCATTTTTATTGTTGTTGGCATTTGAAGCTAAACTAGACAGCAGTTATATCCAGCAAGAACCGTAGACATCTATTCATCCTTGCAAGTTCTGTCGAGTTGAAAATAGCGGCGCATCACCAAAGAGGAAGATGAAGTGTAGTCAGTATAATTATACGGAAATCACAATAAATCTACATGAATTATATTGTTATAATTGTAGCACCCCGTTCCCGGGATGCGTACCCAGATACAAGTCCTAATTTTTTTGACCGTATTGTTCAATTTTCTTCCAGTATTGCTTTTGGGTTGTGATTACTTATCTTTTTGTTTATCGGATCTAGTTCTCAGACTTAGAGTAAGCCCTGACCCGGACCAGGAACTCGATACCAACATACCACCCGATTCGGCCTTTATGGTTGTTCGATTTGATCAATTTCAGTTTCAGACACAGTTTTCTAATATTTTAATTTTTCATTATTATCTGGAAATTTTCAGAATTTTTCTGCAAAATCCCCAAAACCGGTGTCGGTCGGCATCGCTGACTGATTCTCAGATTTTTAGTTTTTAAACGGGATTGAATTGTCAAAAATGGCTTTCACGTTACTTCTTAGAATTTCATTTTCTATCTAAAAATATTTTTTGAGATTTTTCTAAATTTATCAAAATTTCACCGATTCTGGTGTCGGCCGGTATCGCCGGAAGACTTCAGGAATTTTAATTTAAAAACTACATTAAATTTCTCGAATCTGATTTCATCAGACATCTTAAAATATCTATTTTTGAGATTTTTTCGGAATGTTTCCGAAACAGTCGAATTTTCGCCCTATTAAATAATAATATTTTTACCGACGATTTCTTTTTCTTACTTTCCTTCTCTACTCCCCTACTTTGTACTTTCAGAAATTATAATAATAAATTAGTTAATAATAAAAATTTTAAACTATTTTATTTTCTTTTTTTCTTATTTTTTCCTTTTCTTTAATCTTCTTCTTTTTCTTTCTTTTTTCTTTGACTTCTTCCCCCTACTCTGCAACCGCCCCCCTGCCACAGTCGTAGCCGCAGCCAGCTGCCTGCTCCCCTACTGCTGCAACCCCTCTCCCCCATTTCCATCATCACTCTTCTCCATAAAAACTCCCCTCCACTTCCTTCTCTTTTCATTTCTAATTTCATTCAACTGTAAACTCCTTCAACCAAAATAAAACCATCTTCCCACTCACTCGTCACCACCGCTTCCACCACCTGAGCCACTGCCGCCGTTGCCCCTAGGCTGGCGTCGCGCCACCCCACCCCCCCAACTTCCTTCTCCAGTTCCATCAACCCCAAAAACCCCTCCTCCTTCTTCAATTTCAACATAACTCATCTCCTCATCTTCCTTCTCTTCTCTAAAATTCACCCCCATCTCCACCAATTCCACCACTCCAACCATCCATCATCACCTCCTCCTCCTCCTCCAACTTCTCACCACCACCAATCACCACCAACCACCACCATCAACCAACACCAACATCTCCTCCAAACAACAACTCCAACAACATCAACAACCAAAACCAAACACACACCCACCTCTCTCTCCCCGGGCTAGGCGCGCGCGCTGCCCCTCCCCGGCGGCGCCGCCGCCGCTAGCCGCCGCCGCCGACGGTGGCCGACCACCACCCCCTCCTTCTCTTTTTCCTTCTTTCTTTCTTCTTTTCTCATTTCTTCCTTTCTTTTCTTTTCTCTTTCTTTTCCCTAAATAAATCCACTTTTCTCACATCCCTAAAATACACATCCCCTCATTCCCAATTATCTCCCCTATATTTACAACCATACCCCTCCCCTTTTAATTCTAAATTTATTTCTAAAAATACCATATTCTCTCTCTCCTCTTCCTTTCTAACTTTCTCCCTCCCTCTCTCTCTCTCATTCCCTCTCTAATATTTATTTATATAATATATATTTATGAGTATATATTAATATATACATGGGTTAGTAGCTTGCCTGAACGTGCTTGCGGATTTTCCCCGATTTTGCTAGGTATTTCGTTCCGGTATTAGGTGAGTACATTTCTTACTTTATTACCATCATTTCATATTTAAAAATTATTATCTTGCTTTTAATATATGATGTCTCTTTATGCAAGTTAGTATATGTTATATAAATGATTATCATGTTTTATAAATAGCTGCCGGCCTTTATTATACCTTGTCAAACCGGTATTATACTGGGTATGCCTAGATCTGCTCCCGCTTTACTCGGCTTCGCATAGCTAATTAAAGATAAATTTATTATTATAAAAAGGTAGTGAAGAGTTTAAAATATTTGTACCGTTCTCCAGTACAATGTGATGAGACCGGTTGATACCTGATACTTGATGTTGTGACTCTCACCAACATATTAGTTACCTGACCCCGACATATATACACCTGATACTTGCCATGCTATATTTGACACATGATACCCGACACTGGTACTTGTCATGCTATATTTGACACATGATACCCGACACCGGTACTTGCCATGCTATATTTGACACAAGATACCCGACACCGGTACTTACCATGCTATATTTGACATATGATACCCGACACCGGTGCTTGCCATGCTATATTTGACATATGATACCTGACACCGGTACATGCCATGCTATATTTGACATATGATACCCGACACCGGGTACTTGCTATGCTATATTTGACATATGATATATGACACCGGTACTTGCCATGCTATACCTGACCCTGATATATGACACCGGTACTTGCCATGCTATACCTGACCCTGATATCTGACATCGGTACTTGCCATGCTATACTTGACACATGATATATAACACTGGTACTTGACATGTTATACCTGACACCTGACACAAGTATTACCTGGCATATGCATGATTATTATATTATTACCAGA